>BQNB010052779.1:5722-23235 GCA_026074375.1 Tanacetum coccineum | reverse complement strand
TCTTATCCTCTTGTGGTCCTAAACCGGTTAAGCTAAGGGAACCAAGATCTATTTTTTTGCTTCACAAAGAATAGGACAACTTGTTTGTTAGTTAAGTGGTCCTTCACTAGATAGTGACACCGAACGAAATATATAACAGGTGAAGCGAAACATGTAGGTTTATTTGTTAAGCGGAATATGTACGTTATGTGCTAAGCGAAATATGCAGGTGTAATTTCAAGCGGAACATGTACGTTTGAGTGTCAAGCAAAATATGCAGGTGTAATGTCAAGCGAAATATGTTTAGAACTTTAAAGCGAAATATGTTTTAAACTTTCAAGCGAAATATGTTTAACATCAAGCGAAATATGTTCAACATCAAGCGAAATATGACAGTTAATTTTCAAGCGAAATATGTTCAGAAGGTGAAGCGAAACATGCAGTATTGAGTCCAAGCGAAACATGTTAAAAATCAAGCGAAATATGCAAGACTGAGTACAAGCGAAACATGTTTAATTACAAGCGAAACATGCAAGATTAATTTCAAGCGAAATATGTTGTTTCAAGCGAAATATGCAATTCTCAGTATTCAAGCGAAATGTGTAATTTTTTGAAGCGAAATATGTTTTTTTAGCCAAGCGAAATATGTCAAGTCTACTTTCACGGTTTTTCTATTGATTTTCTAAAATCCCGACAAATAATATTTTTCCTTCTCGGTTTTAATCATAGAGTTGTAAAATCCCGTGGAAGTTAATTGCATTCTCTCACACCACAATACAATCAACACTTCATAACACTTAAGATCCGATATCCATTAACAACTTCATCAAAATGTCAAATACCAATTTGCAAACACAATCTTTAAGTGTTCTTCAGAATGTCACAGTTTTTTTCGTGTTTAACTTCTAACATTCAAGAGAAGACACAACTTTCAAGAAGTAGATGCATGCATAGTCTTAAAGAAATCAAGTCTCTATTTAAGTTTCTCTCAGAAACTTTACAAGATTATGGCACGATGCCTATCTACAAGAGAACGTTCTCTCAAGACTTGGATTTACTAGAACAACATCTTACTAAAGATATACTTTCTAGGACTGATTGCACAACTACTTTGACTAATCTCAGAACAAAGTTTGAAAATGCTTTCAATTCAGAATTCGAAGAGCGTATGAGGAAATATACAAGATATAATGCTCAATCCTTCAATGATGCAATGATCTGTACCATGGATTCCATTTGGAAATGCATGCTTAAGATAATTCTTCATCAACAAGGGACTCTACATCTGTTGAAACAAAAGACGTTGATGCAGACACAAGAAGATCATTCAAATCAAACCCAAGCATTGAATTCTGATTCATAAGTTGATTTAGTTGTCAAACAAAACTCTTGTTCTAAGAAAGAAGACAGTAATTCAGAGACTGCATCCAGCAAATCAGCAAAGGAATGCAGCTTGAATTCTGAAACACAAGATGTTCATGCAATCAAATATAAGATGTCAAAAGCAAAAGAAAGATGCATGGCATATTTTTGATCTCTTCATTCACACCTTCAAGTTCTTTCAAAAGGAGACTCAAAAGGCACTCGCATCGAACATGGATTCAAACGGGAATTCATGTCACTCTTTGGTCAAGATGTTGATACTTTCACAAGAACAATGCTCCTCAACGTAGATCAACTACAAAAGCAACTTGACAAAGATGAATTTCAAGAAGATGGATCCATGACAGCCTTTTGGGTGGTAAACAACCAGTTCCAAAAGTTCATCGATTCAAAGTTTACATTGGATTATGACAGTCAAATGACAGACACGTACTTTGTTGAATACACTGGAATCGAGGTTCAACACTTCAGAGATACACTACTCCAACACCTGGGTAATGTTAAGAAGTCCGTTGCTGAAAGAACACGTCATCAAAGACAGTATGAAAGAAGGGTAAATAAAAGACAGATGCAGACGCAAGAGAGTAAGATTGATATGGGTAAAGCATTGGATGCTGATTTTGTTGACACAAAAGCATTAGGACAGACTCAATAGTGCAAGATGACAGCAGCAGGTCAGGGAATGATACAGATGCTGATGATGCAGATATCAGACCCATTTATGACGAAGAGCCAATGGCTGAGGTACAATTGACTGCTGAATGCAATATCTTTGCTATAGGACAACAGCATACTGAGCAACCTAAAATCATTGTTGAAGGTAGGGTTGATGAGTATATTGAAACATGTCAAGTTAAAAGTCCTATGCTTGATTCATCACCTGATAGCCAAACAAGTAAATACTCAAAACAATCACTCAAGTCTAAGAATATTTTATTCAAAAAGACTGTTGCCCAATTTCAAAAAGATTTTTCAAGAATGGAAGCACATTGTATTGCTCTCGAACTTAAATATCAAAATCAAGCTTTAAAATCGAGGCAACATGGTCAAATTTTTGAAATGAAACATGTAATAAAGGCCAAGAGTGAAAAGGAAACTTGAAATACTAAAACAATGAACAGTCGAATTAGAACATAGTGTGGCTAAATTACGAAAGGAAAATGAGACATTGAAACAACAATACAAGATTGTATGATTCTATTAAATTACGAATCTAAGACTACAAAACATACAACCATCTTTCTTGCTAATAATGCTGAATTAAAAGCTTAGAATTCAGGAAAAGGTTTTGCAATTGCTGCTTTAAAAAATAACTGCTGTTATGTTCGAAGGTACTGCTAGTTTCATCCGAGAAGTTAGTTTATACTGCTAGCTTTGTTCGATATCGGACAGAGCGTAATTTTTGGTTCTCGGATGTGAAGACGATATCGTACAGTGCATATTTTTGGATGGATTTGAATCTCAAATGCTTCGTTTAAGGGGAAGATAATAATGGCTCGTATTTGGAGATTTATTGAAGAGGTGATTATGAAGAAAATCGAATATTGCTTATTTGATGTCGTAGTTGAGTTTCACAGGTGCGTGTCTTATCATATCTTAAAGTTGTGGTTGGCTTTTAAGATAACTTGTTCGTGCTTACAATGGTGTGACGAAGACTTGACGAATCTAGCAAGGGTGTGTGATTTTTCTTATGGTGCTTAATGCTCACACTTGCTATCACTTTAAGGAGTTACGTTGTTGTGCTCAGTGTCTCATATAGATGAGGATTTTGTCAAGAGGTTGCGGTCTACTTATATTTCATAGATTTACTTATAAGTTCGACGTCACGTGGATAGTGCAAGACATAAGACACAAGTTTGGGAAATTCAACTTCTTCAACAAATTTGTTATACTCAGTTTTCTTCATCAGTAATCATTACATAGAG
Organism: Tanacetum coccineum; assembly: GCA_026074375.1. Classification (NCBI taxonomy): domain Eukaryota; kingdom Viridiplantae; phylum Streptophyta; class Magnoliopsida; order Asterales; family Asteraceae; genus Tanacetum; species Tanacetum coccineum. Next base: position 19,948 of record BQNB010052779.1, on the reverse strand, counting down.
CCTACAGAGTTCGAGATTCAAGAGATGGTAAACATATGGGTTTCAGGGGAAGCTTATTGTTTAATTGTTTAACCATCTACATGTACCACTTGAGGGGAAGTGTTTACAAGTTGCTTATCTACTGAAGACCCCTATTGGATGATTACAAAAAGGGGAAGAAGACTACAGAAGATTCGTGATTTGCAACTTTGTATTGTGGTGACATGTTCAAGAAGATCTTAAGTCAAGGGGAAGCATTGTTTCATTCAGGGAGATGATTACATCTCAACTTCAGGGGAAGCTTAGGCTTTATGATGAAGTTCGTGCAAGAACATTGTTTGTTTTGTCATCATCAAATAGGGGAAGATTGTTGGGAATTATAGATTTGATGAGACAAAAGAACAAAAGAATGAAACAAGAAGGACTTAATCGACAGATTGGGAAGTTACAAGATGTAACTTAATGATGGACTTAATGATAATTAATAGCATTAATGAGTTTGATTAGAATTCTTTGTAACGTCTTATGCTCTCTCCTTATATAAAGAGACGTAGACTCATAGGTTTGAATATCCATCCATCATACATAGAACTCTCCCAATGAGAGTCTAGTTAGTTAGTTAGTTAGTACACCATAATTAGTTGGTGTAGCCCCATGTTATAGGTTGGGGTAAATAAGAATCGTTTGAATGAAAAACCTTGTTTGATAATATTGCTTTCTTATTATTCCGCTGCGTGTTCAATATTATCTGTAAAACGATCCTAGATGGGCTAAACGATTTTCAACATGTTTGTTAGGAATTACAGATTTGATGATTACAAAACCCATAAACAGAAATGAAGAAAAAGAAACAAAAGGAAACAAGATATGCTAAAGAAGGAAACAAGATCAAGATTAATGTTGATTGAAATCAACATTAATGTTGAAGATATAGATTAGTCAAACATTAATGTGATTAGTCAAACATTAATGTGATGATTAATGTCAATTAATTAGTTTCCTAATTGTATTATGTTTTCTTTTGAAATAATAAGGACCCATTATGTAATAGTTAGGTAGCTTTGTTAGTAAGCTAGGGTTTCTTGTAACCTCCCTCTATTATATAAAGAGGGTAGGCGTCTAGGTTACAAGCATCCATACATAGCAGACTTCTCCAATGAGAGTCTAGAAACGCATAGAGCGTGTGTAGTAGTAGTAGTAATAGTTTCTTTATCATGTTTGAATAAAGAAAACCTTATTAGTAATGTTGATTGTGTTCTTCATATTCCGCTGCGTGTTACAATCATTGTTATCATACCTTAGATGAGTCCTAATAACGTAATAGTTTCTTTAAAAGATCTCCACAATTGGTATCAGAGCCTCGTGGCTCTTGATCTAGGGTTTATAAGGTTTTCCTATGTATTTATTTTTCTGTAATTTTTTAAACACATATATTTTGGGTCCACAGACGCCCTTGGATCTTGAACAATGAGGATGTGTATGGTTCATTTTGGAGGTTCAGTTTATGCTATAATTCTTGATTGGAAAAGTTACACGCTCCTTTACAAATATTTGGTCGGAGTATGATACGATTCAGCCCTTGACATTGGATCTAGGATACTGGTCGTTGATGCGACGGAGCTCACTGAGACTATTGGCCATAGTATGTGATCGCCATGCTAATATTGTCTAAAAGAATTATTCAAAGACATTTTATTACATGATATTGTAATAAGCATGTCTTTTTCGCACTGAAGGAAGATTTGATCTATGCTACTGAGTTCAAGATTCAAGAGATGGTGAGTATACTTTTAAGGGGAAGCTTATTGTTGATATACTTAACCATCTACATGCATCACTTGAGGGGAAGCGTTTACGAGTTGCACAAGACCCCTATTAGATGATTACAAAAAGGGGAAGAAGATTTCTGTTGTGCAACTTATTATTGTGATGACATGTTCTACCATTGTTTCTTCATGCAGATTGTTTTGTAATATCAAATAGGGGAAGATTGTTAGGAATTACAGATTTGATGATTACAAAACCCATAAACAGAAATGAAGAAAGAAGAAACAAAAGGAAACAAGATATGCTAAAGAAGGAAACAAGATCAAGATTAATGTTGATTGAAATCAACATTAATGTTGAAGATATAGATTAGTCAAACATTAATGTGATTAGTCAAACATTAATGTGATGATTAATGTCAATTAATTAGTTTCCTAATTGTATTATGTTTTCTTTTGAAATAATAAGGACCCATTATGTAATAGTTAGGTAGCTTTGTTAGTAAGCTAGGGTTTCTTGTAACCTCCCTCTATTATATAAAGAGGGTAGGCGTCTAGGTTACAGGTATCCATTCATAGCAGACTTCTCCAATGAGAGTCTAAGAAACGCATAGAGCGTGTGTAGTAGTTAGTAGTAGTAATAGTTTCTTTATCATGTTTGAATAAAGAAAACCTTATTAGTAATGTTGATTGTGTTCTTATTTCATATTCCGCTGTGCTTAATCAATCAATGTTATTCATACCCTAGTTGAGTCCAGATTCCTGGATTTACAAAAACCAAGAGATATACAACCAAGGGAGTAAATATACGTACTAAATTGTCACGAACAAATAGTGTTTAAAAGGAAAAATTCTGATATTCCTACGAGAAAACCAGTGAAATGTACTAATAACCAAAAGCGGCAGATCTGAACAACCAATATACATCAATACATCGAATAGGAAGATATGACCTTCTTACAACAAAGTACGATGAAGGGATTCTATACTTAGAGTTAGGAATCCGAACGAATAATCGAGCAAACGAACAACCTCAATAATAGTAATAGTAGTACTAATATGTATCCGCAAATGTTAGATTGAAGGAAATTTTACTATCTACACAACTATCCGTAACACATCCGCACATTAGGTTAAGAGAATAATTCCCTAACCATATAACCATCCTTATAATTTTTAAAAAGGATTTTCAAAATCTTTTAAAATTCTGTGTTCAACACTCCCTTCTCATGTCACTTTCAAAATTCGAATCATTTTTTATAAGTGGATCAATTTTTTAAGGGGGCGGCTTTTTGAAAACCAAGTTTTAATGCTTTAAGACACATTCTCTCATATCTTCTTTGTGTGTCTAAAACATTTCAAAATTTGTATATATTTACCAAGAAAAAGAAAATACAAAAATATAAAACCTATAAAAGCAAAATACAAAATCAAAAATACCAAAACTAATCTTCTCTGACATGTCTCTCGATAATCGATAACATTTACGCACCTAGAAATGTTGATTAATATTGACACGGGTGTATAAATAAAGTTCGAGCGAGAGTTTTCAAAAGATTTCAAAACATGTCTCTTCAAACTTTCTCTACGACTCCTAAGTAAATGTCAGCTTAGGACTCGGACCTCAAAGAAAGGAAAATGTTCATTTATGCACATTATTCCTAAACAACAGGAAGTTCATATCTTCTCGGTCTTGAGCAAAGTCATATAAACATTCAAAGTTTTGAATGCTCAAGAGAAGTTCAAAGGAAAATGATGTTAATAAGATATATCTCACATATTTTCTTGTTGAGCACAATTTTTCATGATATTTTCAAATGAAATATTCAAAATTGTGTGCTCAACAAACTCCAACTCTAAGTTTTCACTCTAATCTATTTTTGAGGGGCAACATAAAATTTGAAATTAATTTCATATTAGTTCATTCGGCATGCATTCATATTCTCCCATTGTTTGGTTAGTCTAAAAGTGGATCAACGTACATTAACTTGTATTTTAATTCACTTATTAAGTCAAAAATTGTCAACACATATGCAATTTTTGAGGGGGAGAATAGTGATTAAAATGTGATCAATACGGCTTTATAAAGGATAAGATCTTTTGAATATAAGTGCGTTCCAGTCCTCGCATGTTTAAAAATCTTTCATAATATGATGCATATGTGTAGGGGGAGCTTTTTGGTGATTTAGAAAACTCTTAATGTGTAATAAATGATTTCTCGAACACGTTGATTGCTTTTTAATGGTTTTATGGCTACTATGGAAATACCAAAGACCGAACAACTGTTGTTTCTTATGGTGTTATAAGGAGGTTAAGAATAGGTATTTTGTTCCATGATCTAGCCAGAACTGGAGGGATCTACCCAGGGACACTCCAATAGATAGAGTAGAAGTCCTTAGGTATAATTAAAAAAAGGAGTAAAGTAAGATTAGGAAGAATGTTATCCAAGGCATGAGTTATCACCGGAACAAACTTAACATGGTGATAATGAGGAGGCGTTGGAATAACATTGAAGGGGTTGAAGAATTAAAAAGAAATGTAAGGATAAAGGGTGTAAAGAAAGAAGCCCTCCATACAACCTTAGGCAGAAACCAGATCAATGCATAATCTATTGGTAATCACAAAGATGATTATGATATTGAGATTAAGGCTTATGGAACCTAGTATGCCAATGCACAATCCTATCCTCCCCCCCCCCCCCCCCCCCCCCCTCCCCTTAGCTACTCAGGCTTCTCTCAAAAGAAGTTTGTTTCATTTCTCATGGAGATCAACACGCTTCTATCGGCTTTCTCATTCTAAGATCATTGATATTGAAAAGGTGGTAGTCCGCTCCAGCCTTTGATCATCAAATAATAAAAGTGCACTTATAGAGTCTAGAGCCATCAAGATCAATCAAAAATCTCATTAGGAAACATATTCCAATATACAACTCTTGTTCACCATTAAGAACACAACTTGTACAAGAGTCCTACGCATTATCCTTGTGATAATTGCCAGAACATTCAGAGTGATACTCTTTAGTACTTATAGTAAAGAATGGAAATCCTTCCAGAGTCAACATCAAACAGCTCTGCGGTAGGTGACTTGCGAGATTCTATATGAATCAAGCTTGTGTCAATTGGATATCGATTTTAGTCAAGTAAACGAATTGATGACTCGATCAGAAAGATAGTAACTATTTGATTCACTCTTACCGTGTTGTCTGCTTTGAGATGTTATGGTAACGAGAATGGCTAGTGCAACTACAAAACCATGTCAAGGAGATTCTTTTGAGTTCTACCTTATTACAGGCAGTATTTATACTGATTAACGGGGAACCGTAGTTCTTGCAACCGTATTCGACTTAGTGACAAAGACACTTTCGTCCATATATGTTGTTTATCTCTAACTTATACATGCACGTTTTCTTGACGGTAGCGGCATCTAGTCCATGACGAGTCAAGATTCACTATCACATGCTCATGATCAATCGACAAAGATAAATACATGATGAAAGATCAAGTACATGTGTCAAAGTCTTCCGCAAGCTCTGGTGCACAAGAACTTCCTTAAAGAACATCAATGATGATATTGCAAGCAGATCATGTAAAAGATCAATGTTGAGGGAGATTGTTAGTAAGCTTTCAAGATAATGAGCATGTGGGTAGAGACACACGATCGCAAGATGGCATAAGATTCTAGGATAAAGATTTAAAGATCTCAAAGTCAAGGCCAAAGACCAAGATATCAAGATTAAGTCAAAGGATATCAAGTCAAAGATCAAGATCCAAGATCACAAGCATGCAAAAAGAACTTCGAAAGAATTCCCAAGCATACAAGGCTCCAAGATTCAAGACGTCACAAGAAGTGAAGCTATAAGTGCAATGACCACCCCTTATGGGGAGATTGTTAATATCCTTTTTAGTAAAGTCATGGTCATTATTTATTCCCGAGCCTTGTATAGGAAAACGTAGTTTACAAGAATTAATCTAAGCTAATTGGGCCTAGGTATCGAGCAAAAGCCCATATATTCGGCCCATACAATCCCAAACGACCCAACAAAGGTCTTTCTCACTTTGTAGTATAAATACCACCCTCCTATCATGTTAGGAGAGTGTTGGTTACTCATTCTCTTCTAAGTAATCTTCCATTTTTCTTTCTTCCTCTTTCTCTCTCTAGAATTTCTTTTATTTTCGTGTGTTTGATGTGAAAGATAAAGGCTATTGAGTTTTAGAATATTTATGCCCTCTTTACTCCTATTTTAATTTTAGCCTTTTGAGCTATATCCAATACTTCCTTCTTTTCGATATCATAAAGCTTTGATTTTGCTAGATTGTTTTCTTCGATATTTGTGGTTGAAGCAATGCCAAGATCAAGCAGATTACCCACATCCTTTAGCTTCTCTTTTAAGATAGTTTTCTCAATATTTTGATTTTTAAAGAAGTTAACCACCAAACTTTGATATCATTCTTTAACGTCTTTAACTTATTTTTGGAGTCTTGTAGCTAGACTCAAAGTCACACGTCAAGTGTCATAGAAGTGGTCCAGGTCGATGATCTCCCTTGGACTTTCTCTCTCGGAGAGCCTTCGAGTGGTGGGGATCGATTGTAGGGTTTTGGTAAACTCTTCTCCGTCTGGATCAATCAGTCTAATCTTGGCATGCCATGCTCCATCTCTGTTTTGGGTGGTTTGTTCCACTTTATTAGGTTGTTAATTAAGTCCTTCGATTCCCACATGTTACTCTTAAGGTTTATGGGTATGGCTCCTAAAAATTCAACAATTCTTCTAAACACAAGGACATCCTTAAAAGGATTGATCTCAGCATCTCTAGCAATTTCCCATTCTCCAGGTAAATAGCAATCTAAGAAGTCTTTCCTAGCATAGTAAAGGATTTGTGCGCCTACTCTATCCGAGCTAGGGCGTGGTTTGTATGATTCCCTTTTTCCAAGCGTAGTCCAATATGGTGCTTCCTCCTCACCTAAATCGACTCCTTTTACATCGAATATCGACCTAGTGATTCCTTCTCCTACTGCTATCTTGGCCATCCTACAGTCTATAACTACATTGGCAGTTGCAAGGAATCCTCTTCCTACAAACAAAGGGGTTTCATCACGTAGAAATCATTTAATAGTTTCAGTTTTCCTATATGGACTTCTACGTCTTTAACAATCCCAACGAGGTAGGATTAGGTTCCGTCAGCCAACCTAAAGATATGGTCAGTCTCTTCCAATAGTCCGATGTTAAGCTTTTTGAGGAGGTAGAGTGGGATTATGTTTACGCATGATCCTATATCAGCCAGGGTGTCGAAAGGTTTTGAATCCCCTAATCTACAAGGTAGAGTGAATAGTCCTGGGTCTTCCATCTTTACCGGTATTTCTCTTTGGACAAATGTTGATCCGTTTTTGCCTAGATCTAAGCTCTTTACATATTTATCCAATATAGCGTTATAGATTGGAGCGTGAGCTAGGACTTCAAGAACCGGTAGGTTAAGATGCAGATCCTGAAATTCATCTTCAAGAGTTGGTTTGGGTTCTTCCGGTTGTTGCGGTTCGATCTCCAACCCGGATCACAGTAGGCTTGTTTGGGAAATATTTGCCTCCATAGAATGTGCTTTGATAGAATTGATCGAAGTGGAGGGGAGAGATGAGCATTGGGGATCAATTATTGGGTAAGAGCGAGCAGACAAGACTGGGGAAGTACTCAGTTTCGGGTTCTTAACCGTATCTCTAGGTAGTGTGCCCGTTATTCGATCGGTGATAGCCTTCAATACTGTGTCGATTTTGTTGGTCATCTCGCTTTGCTGTCGTTTGAAATCGGCTTCAAACTTGGATATTCTAGCATCTTGAGATGCCATGAAGTTGGATACCAATCCTTCTAGATTTGATTGATTGTTAAAGCTTTGAGGACGGTTGTTGAAGGAGCGGTTCGGGATTGAACCACTGAGTTGGAACTAGTTAGGTGGGTTTGAAAAATTATTTTGATAATTTGAGGGGTGTTGGTCTGCACCTAAGGTGTTGGGTGACTCTTCATTGATGGAGTTATAGGTGTGCAGCAAGATTGGGTTGTGCTCTGGGGGGCGTGAAAGTATAGGTATATCTTACCGCCGCTTCATCGGTAGCGAGGATGCAAATTCAACAAAGGCTTGTTCGGGATCTTTCATGCAATACTGAGTGTCATGAGGACCACTGCAGATCTTATATGAGGTAGTGATTTTGTTCACTTGAGCAGGTCGCGCTGGAGCAAGGTGAGCTTCCATCAAGCATTGGACTTGATTTTCGAGCAAGATTAGATGGCAGTCGAATATACTCGGGACATCTTGAGGCAAAGCGATTACCTTGACCGGCTTGGCGAAATCTCTTGGGTCGTTCCAACTTTTGTTTTCATAGACAGCGAGGTCCTCTAATAATGCCCAAGATTCTTCAGCGTTTAGGTCACGAAGCATACCACCGGCCGATTGGTCAATGGTTCGTCTTGTGACAGGATTGACATGGTCATAAAAAATTTGTACTTGGAGCCAAAGGTCTATGCCATGATGAGGGACTTTTTGGAGTAAGTCCTTGAAACGAGTCTATGCTTCAGATAAATATTCTCCATGATGTTGTTGGAACATCAAGATATCATTGCGGAGTTTTGTGGTCCTTCCCGGTAGAAAGAATTGAGCAAGGAAACGAGTAGTAAGATCCTCCCATGTGGTGATGGATCCTGCTAGAAGACGTTCAAGCCAATTGCTAGCTTGATCGCAAAAGGAAAATTGAAACAAACGCATGCGCGTTCTTTCCCTGTTTGCACCATCAAGGTCAAGTGAGTCCACAAGTTTAAGGAAATCCTTAAGGTGTTGATTTGGATCCTCGGACCGAAGTCCGTGGAATGAGCATCCGTTTTGCACCAACCAGATGGTGTCGGATCGAAGAGGTACCACGTTGTTCCCTACGGGAAGCTCAATGGTATTCCTATAACCCTTGTGGCTAGGTTTGGAGTAGTCTCTAAGCGTACAGATAGGATTCTCGTCTCCTATTGTTAGGAATTCACTTTACGTGACGACATTTATAGAATTACCATTGTTTACCATATCACCACACACAGGGACTAGTATAGACAACATAGGATTCTTATGTAATGTGTGGTGGTATAAATACCCCTCTATGGCTTCCATAGAGGAGTTGAGTCTTTAGTATCTTCCATTTTATACATCTTATTTAACCATAAAACTTCCTCTTTACTCTCTCTCACTAAAATGTCTATATGTGTTTTGACTCACCAAGACACCAGATCATAGTATTTTTGTGTTAACTTTCAATTTGAATCAAGAGGCCATCGGCTAAACACTCTTGGGTCCGGTTTTATCTTTATGTCCGTTTGGTCTAGTCCACTTACATATCTGTCATTATTGATCGGGGGGGGGGGGGGGGGGGGGGGGGGGGGGGGGGGGGGGGGGGGCATAATGTGTGTTTGATTCGTGGTTTCATTGTTCAAGCTTATTTCGTATATCATTTTTTTGACAGCTTATTTTTTAAGTTTTTATAAGCTTATTTTTGAATTTTTTTGGCTTATATCAATTGATGGGTTCATCATCTTTGTGTTGCAACAGACATAGATCTAATATTTTAGTAACAAGGACAGTTGTACGTTTTGGTCTTTTATGAAGGTCACCGATCTAGAGTACCGATCTAAGCAACCGAACGAGTTTAACCTTGTGACACAATTGATCTAATATCACCGAACTAGTTGTTTCTTCATCAACCGAACAAGTATCAAGCTAAAAGGAACCGAACTAGTTGATTCTTAAGGAACCGAACTAGTTGATTCTTAAGAAACCGAACTAACAAAGATTGAAGGAACCGAACTAGTAAACTTTTAAAGTGGAACCGATCTAGTCACGAGCTATATGAGCCGATCTAGTTTCTTCACAAGCAACCGATCTAGTCTTTTTCATAAGCAACCGAACTAGTCAAGTTCCAATAAAGAACCGATCTAGTCATTTTTGTTATAGAACCGATCTAGACATTTTCATGTTGGAACCGATCTAAACCCAACCGAGTCAACTCGGTAATTACCGAGTTGACCCGGGTCAACTCACTGAGTTGGGACAGAAATGAAGAAGGAGAGGACACAGACTTGAAACATCATACTTCATTACAACAATTTACAACAACCAAACAACATCATTAACAAACTACAACAGCCTACGTCATTCTCAACACCATCAAATCCATATAATCTCAAGAACCCCTCGTCACAATCAATAACAACAATAACCACAACCTCGCATCATCCAACAAATCCAAATCCTATCCCATCATGACTCGAATGATACAACAAGATCTCAGTTTTATTATTTCGTGTCTTTCAATCACAACGACACCCTCTACGGTTCAACACGAAATACTGATACATCACAGATCTATAAAAAGGCAAAGGCTTTTCTCTTTAATTTACGAAAATAAAGTTAGATCTATAACATTTGGGTTATGATCCTTCTTTGTTTCGATTACAAGACACACAAACAATACCTACCCGAGACCTCGTTTACAAGATCTTGAAGCCTTAATCTCTTGTGTTCTTCTTGGATATACGTTGTAAAGGGCTGTTGTTGGTGCTTGGCTCAGCGTTAATAGAACCACAAAAGACAAGGTATAAGCTTTCGTGCCTTTGAAGGACTTCATCAGTTTGGTTATTCGATTCACAAAAAGAAGAAAAATGGGTAATGGTATTTAGTGTCTGGGTTAACAGAGATAAAAGTTGAGAAGAGTGGATGTGTAGATGGGTATTACGCTTGAGGTGAGATATGGTAGATTTGTGTTTCAGAGAATGGAGAGAGATGTTTGAGGATGGGGGCGGAGATAATGTGATTAGGGTTGGACACTATGAGAATAATTAGGGTATAAGTTCCTCTTATATCTCTTAGTCTTAATGGGTTTATAAAAAAAACATGGGCTAGTTTTTCTACTTGGGCTTTGTGCTTGAAGTTAAACAATTCATGGGCCGAGTACAAAAATGAGTTGGGCTGGGGTATGTCAAAATTTAAGCAGGCTGATTATAATGGTAATGGATGGGATTGTTGGTTTGTTTTCATGGGCCAAAGGTTATAAGAATTAGACCGTGTATAAGATTTTGAGAGTTAATTGATTCTTATTAAAACTAAATTTGGCTAAATGATTCACTTAGGATGATTTTTGCCATATTTAGTTGTTAATGGATACATTTGAGATTAAATGCTTATCGGTTGCATTCATGGTTTAAAATGACAAAGTGACAAGATTTGCGACAAGGGAGGAGGGGGAGGGATATTGGAGGGTGAGGGGGGGGGGAACGACTAGGATCAATTTGGAAAAAGAATCATGAAACTTAAAGGCTAAATTTGGAATTAATTTTTTAAGTGACTACGGAGTTGATCGGGTATCACTTATTTGAGATTGAAGTGGTATTTTACGTTGGCGTGTTCTTATTTTATCTTGACGTCAGGGTTGGCTGGATGCATGACTTTCAATGATAACTTGCTCGAGCTTAATTTAAGTTGAAGACTTGGTTTATCTAGTTTCCAGCAGTCAAAGGGGTGGATGGTTGATGACCTGGTTAACTATCACTTAAAGGAGTTTACGTTGTAGTAACTCTAGTGTCACACGGCTAAGACTTGTGGAATAATCGCAAGAGGTGATAAAAAGTCTCATACTTTGGGAGGGGTATGGAGTACTTAGAGATTTGCTTGGAGCACAAATTCTCTACACCGTTCTTCCAACATTAGCGCAAGCTTAAGTCACAAGAACATGAAATTCTACTTTTGTCTCAAGTTTGGTATATTGGGTTTACTTCAAATTGCCTACAAAACAGTTGGTAAAATGATAGCCAGAGAGAGGTTATGAGTAGAGATTTGATCAGCAATTGATTCTCACGGATTAGATCTGAGCTAATTTATTCTTCACACAAGTACTCAAGTAAATGTGCGTCCAAGGTGTTGCTGATTCCGACGTGTCAAAACCAGCAAGGGGGAAGGAGTAGATTCACCCTTATATTTGCTTGTCAAGCTTGACATAGGGCATCTTTCTTGAATTTTTTTAAGTTAGGCCATGCCGGGAAGACAAATGTCATAACCGCAGAGAATATCAGCGCTTTAACTTGTGGCTTTTAGGTGCATTTCTTCAGACACATGGGGGAAGCGATATCTTGGGAAGTTTAGTATGCATTATTTGAATCTCCAAGGGGGAAACGTTGTGAGAAGAATTATTCAAGCGTGAGAAGATATGTTGCTGATCCAGATAATGCTTACCCCAAACGATCAATCACTAAGCTTATTCTTAAAGGAGCAGTAATATTTGATGTGGTATCCTACCAATTCCGCTATGCACTTAATTATTAAGAAAGCTTTGAAACTGCTCAAGAAAGGATTGCTAGTTTGGGGGGAAGCTTTGAAAGCTTCTAAATTAAGAATATGCGACATGAATTAGTGGGAAGCTGATTCATTGCTAGTTTAGGGGGAAGTTTTGAAAGCTTTCTATTTGAAAGGATTAAGGGCACTAATTAGGGGAAGCTAATTCAGAAGCTTCTCTTAACCAGAATTTATATTTTACTTAGTCCGTGCCTATTACAGTATTTCTCCTACAAAGTACTACAAAGATGATTCATGTTGGAGTGCAGACTTGAAGTCAAACACCACAGAAGACGTCATCAGCATATGAAGCTTCATGGAAGTTCTTGTTCTTAATCATTATGTACTTGTTAGGAAATTATTGTAAGTAATTCTGTATATCGTCCCGTGGGGGAAGATTGTTGGGAATTCACTTTTACGTGACGACATTACAGAATTACCATAGTTTATCATAGTCACATACGCGAGGACTAGAATAGGCAACTATGTATAGTTTAGAGGCGTATGGGCTATATATACCCCTCTATGGCTTCCATAGAGGGGTTGAGTCATTTGGCATTTGTCAAGTCATTTGTATCCTTCATCCATTTTCCATCTAATATCACAAGTTCATCTTCCATCTCTCTACTTTCTCTCACTAAAATGGCTATCATGTGGTTTGACTCACCAAGACCACCGGATCATAGTTTTCGTGAATCTTTCAATTGGTATCAAGAGCCATGGCAACATACTCTTGGGTCGGTTTTGATTTTTGTCCGATTGGTTTCTTGGTCTCAAATATGTTTATTTAAAATCTGTCACTTTTGAATATGTCACTTTTGAATATGTCACTGTTGCTAGTTGTGGTCTCATCTGTCTTATTTTTGTCCTTATTTTCGGCTTATTTGGTGACTGTGTTGGTATAATAATCAAAACAACAGATTATACTACATACTATACTTTATGAATATTTTTGGTCCTTATTTGGTTTCCAAGGTCTTCCAATTAATCAGGTATGGTCATGTTTTTTTGTTGTTATCTCAAGATGACAAAATAACAAGTAGACTCGAAGGACAACAGTGACAGTCGAACGAGCACACCCGAACGAGTAACTTGTTTGAGGATCGAACGAGCTTCACACTTTGTGGATCGAACGAGTCAAAACCAAGAGGGACCGAACGAGTTGTTTTGAGGAGGACCGAACGAGTGTAAAATTTTGTGGACCGAACGAGTGGAGACTATAAGAACCGAACGAGTAGAAACCAAGAGGGACCGAACGAGTTGTTTTGAGGAGGACCGAACGAGTGTAAAATTTTGTGGACCGAACGAGTGGAGACTATGAGAACCGAACGAGTGTACACTCTTGAGGACCGAACGAGTTTTAAAACTTTGTGGACCGAACGAGTTGGTCACCCTTGTGAGCCGAACCAGTTTTAAGTGGAACAACCCAACCGGGTCAACTCGGTAATTACCGAGTTGACTCGGGTCAACTCAACTGAGTCGGGACAGAAATGAAGAAGTGAGACACAGACTCGACATCAACTCAAAATCAATCTCAATAACAACAGCCTCAACATCCATCAAATCCACAAGACTAAATCCTATTCCCATCGTCACAAACATTATCCCACCTCTTCATCACCATCACAAACTTCTCGAAAATTAAATAGACAATTGATCTCAGATTTATTGTTTCGTGTGCTTAAATTTATTCGAGACCTTCAACAGATCGAAACACGAAATCAATGTTTCATCACTGATCTATGTTGGTTAACAAACCATTTTTAATATCCGAATATAAAGAAAGAAATATAACAATCATGTTACTTTCTTTCTTTGATTCGATTTTAGAAAATCACAAGAACAAAAAGTATACCTACCCGAGACCTTATTCATAAAGATCTTGAAGCCTTAAATTCTTCATCTCTTTTTAAGTCTTGTGTGACTCGAATCATTTTTCTGAGCTACTTAAACATAGTGTTTTCGTTTGAGATTTGTTGTTCGATTATTGCTTGAAGGAACTAAGAACGAAAGGGTGGGTTCTTGTTTGATTATCATGAGATGATGTTATTTGAACTCGGTTGTTGCAATCAGAGAGAAGATAGAAAAGATTTGTGTGTAAATGAGATGGAGGCGTGTGATGGAGATTAGGGTTTTTTT
>BQNB010052778.1:0-40323 GCA_026074375.1 Tanacetum coccineum | reverse complement strand
ATAAGCTTCTTTTCATTGGAATCTCTTATAAAGTGATGCCTAATCTCAATGTGCTTTGTCTTTGAGTGGAAAACAGGGTTATTCACTATGAAAATAGTACTCTCATTATCAATATGAATCTTAGTATGTATAAAGTTATATCCATAATCCAGCAATTGATTCTGGATCCAAAGCACCTGTCCACAGCAATTAGAAGCAGCTATATACTCAGCTTCAGTTGTGGAATTAGAAACCACGGTCTGCTTCTTGCATTGCCATGAAATCAATCTACACCCTAGGAATTGACTGTAACACCCCCAAAAATGTGTCACAGCGGAAATATGTCTGGGAGCGTTACTTCATAATACAACATCACAAGATACAAGAGAACGACCTCTAAATGTGTCGTTCGAAAAGTAATCTCGTTGATTTTCTTGAAATTGATATAAGACTAGTCCCATAATTACATCACAATGAAAATCTTAAAAATGATACAACGAGATTTGATCATTTGCATGTAAGTAGAAACTCGTGAATGAAATCTTGTCAAATTTAGACTCCAGTGCACATCAAGTAAGCCAAGCATCTAATTCACCTGAGAAAAACATGCTTAAAAGGGTCAACATAAAGTTGGTGAGTTCATAGGTTTTTGTAAGTACAAATGTTAAACCAAAGTTATGTAAAGTATGTATGACCGTTTCAATCCTTAATTGTTATTCCAAAATGTATGTATGATTTTTAGAAATCAAAGAGTTGTAAAGTATGCATGACCATTTCAATCCCCAAATAGTCATAGAATGTACGTATGAAAATTAGACCGCATTTATTCAAAGTATGAATAGCCACTTTATTCAAGGCAACGTAAATATTCATGTGTGTATAAAATAATGATTACAATTACTCTAAGTTCATAAAACCGATGCTCTATGTACCCATCGTAGGTGTCCCCTCCAAGAATACCAGGGCAGTAATGAAAACCATATGTACCCGACACAAGTGTCCCCTCCAAGAATACACTTGGGCAATAATGAATATGTACCCCTCGCAGGTGTCCCCTCCAAGAACACCCGGACAATAATGAATGTGTACCCCTTACAGGTGTCCCCTCCAAGAACACCCGGGCAATAAATGACTGTGTACCCCTCACAGATGTCCCTTCCAAGAACACCCGGGCATTTACTTGTAGTTATCAGTTCAGTCCGCTTAAGCTAATTCGTAATCATTTTAGAAGTAAAGTATGTATTTGAGACCAAAAATAAAGTCAAATAATGCATCCCATAGCGAGCTATGTAAATAAGTATGTAAACCAATTTGTAATCAACCATGTAAATGCATTTGCAAAAACGCATGCTCTCACCCCAAAAATATATGTAAAACAAGTAAAACATGGGGCTATAAACTCACCTTGATGTTGCAGAACAATTGACAGATACGCATCTAATACGCACAACACGAACGGAAGACGAAACGGCTCGATCAAGAAGTTACAACTAATCTTAACGGCTATGACCCACTAGCCTAGGATAAGATATTTGGGCTTTCCGATGAATGGTTACATCAACGCGTCACGTTGATAAAAGATTTAGATTTTTAAGTTGTAATAGTTTGGTGGTTGGTTAAATAAAATAAAACGAAAAAGAAACGCAAAGTATGTAATAAATTCCGTATATATTACATATGAAAAATAAACATTTATATAACTCATACCGTGAATTATATAACAAGGACAAAAAATCCAAAGATTAATATGAAGTATATACTACTTTGCAAGTATTATATAAGAAGTGCGAGTAAATAATTAAACCCAATAGTTTGACACGTTTTCTGAAATCACTACTTAATTAAATAAAAAGTTCTTGCATAGATGTAAACGTACGTTTTAAGGTTACAAATTATGTTAAACGATGTTTGTAAAGCTTTTACAACAGTTATGATGTTATCTTCTAGTTGACAATCATAAAATATAAAATAATATTTTGTAAATTAGCATTTCGTTTCCTCGATAGGTTGTGGCTAAAATAGTTGTCCCATTTGCAAAAGTATAGAAATTTTATAAAAATTTTGGCATGACTTATTTGTTTATACAACGTTTCCCATTTTTACAAGACTCAATGTTTTCCTTTAATCAATAAATGTTACAAACCTCCGCTTGTTTCAATATGTATATAAATTTGACCAAATAAGAACTAGAATAAGCAAACTAAACATACTTTAAACAACCGAACCAATCGCACCCTATGTTGGCTTTTAGACCTATAACCAAAAACCCCCGCTGGCAGTAAACCAGCGAACCAAACACCCCCCGCTGACAGCAAACCAGCGAACCAAACACCCTTGGGTGTAAACTGCTAAACCAAACAACCCCTTGGCTGTTAAACCCATATCTCAAACGCCCTATATGGGCAGTTTACTAAATATCCAAACGCACCCTTAATCTTATAAAACACAAAAAAATCAAATAACAAATATCACATTTTATTTAACCAATCAATCCACCATTAGATCCGGTTTTAATATATACGAAATCTTTTATTATGTTATTTAACGGATTATACCCAACCAACTATAAATCCTATATGTGCCCACACTTTAAATCAAGATAACCCGAATCTAAACACACCCTACTTGGCTGTTTCATAGCCAACCAAACGCACCATTGGTGCTTCTCTTAAACCAACCGCACCCCTTGGTGCGGTTACACAGCTAACCAAACACCCATGTGCTGTTACACAGCCAACCAAACACCCCTTTTGGGTCGTGACTGCAACCCGACGCACCTTATGTGGTTTTCTGTCAAATCAAACGCACCATCTTGTGGTGATAACCACATAGATGGCTGCCAAACGCACCCTATGTTGTTTTTAGTTAAACCACACGCACCCTTATATGGTGAGAACAACCCAACGCACCCTTTTTGGGCTGAGAAACAAAACCAACGCACCCTTTGTGGTGTTGTGAAGGTGGCGGCTGTGGTGGGGTTCGGTGAATGTGGCGTGGTATGGTATTGGGGGTGGCGATATGGGTGACGTCGGTGGTGATGATGGCGACGTAAAGATGAGGATGATGACGATGTTGGTCTTGTGGATATGGTGATGGTGGCGTCGGCGGCTGTTGGCTGCGACGTTAAGATGGTAGCCGCGGTGGAGATGGTGTGGGTGATCGGTGGTGAGGATGATGATGTGATGGTGGTGTTGATCGTGGTGGTGAGAGTGGCTGGTGCGTGGCGTGATGGAGTAGCCGGAAACCCGCCAGAGCGGCGCCAGATTTTAAAGAGGAGGAGAGATGTGTGGCTAGGGTTTGTGAAAAATATGGTAACCCTAATCATCTAGACATATATATAATAAAGTTTTAAAATAAAATGACAAGTCTAATATAGTTTGAGGGTTAAAATCGTAAATATAAACACAGGGACCCAAAGTGTAACTTTTATAAAATAATGGTTCGGGACTCGATTAGGCTAGTTAACGGTTGAATTAAAACACTAAAGTTGCGCCATTGTTTTCCAATTCATTTTTCCCATGAAAACGAGTATTCACTCGAATATTATCTCATAAATGTTTTATAAACTCAATTAAAAATGTTTGTGATTTATTGTGTAGTCATCGGGTAAGTTTCGTCCGTAAAGTGAAACATTAAGTTAAATGTTCGCGTTTTCAACAAATGTTTTTCAATAAAATGTTAAATAATTTATTAATTATATTTATTAAATAAATTGTGATAATTAAATATAAAATTAATGTTTTTTATTGGTACGCATTGTTTTTGTTTCTAAAATTTTGCGAGGGTATTTCAGTCATTTTTTGCTTGTTTCCGGGTCTCGGGCAAAACTAAAAAGTTGTCCGGAATGTCGTTTTACATCAAATTGCTTTAGAGTCCGAGTCGTGAAAACGTGATTTAATGGGTCGTTTTTGATTACTCAACTTAGGAATAACATATATCTTTTCGTTTTCAAGTGAAATAAGTTAAAAATAAATTTGCACGTAAAAGATATGTAATAATAAACATATTTATTATTTAATTATGTTCCGAAAAATTACCGGCTACACGGTAATCGTTTTTATGTGACAGTTAAAGGCCAAAAGACAAAAAGTCAAGTCGGACCCGTAAAGTTAAAGGGTAAAATAGTCATTTACAATTCCAAAAATTGCTAGTTGTTACATTGACAACCTCCTGTTGTGGACTTCCTATCTAAGCTTGCTCCTGCATAGTCACTGTCAGTATATGCCACCAAATCAAAAGGTGAATCCTTGGGATACCAAAGGCCCAATTTATGTTGACCTTTTAAGTATCTAAAGATTCTTTTCACAGTATGAAGATGTGAACTTTTTGGATTGACTTGGAATCTTGCACAAGCACATACTGCAAACATAATATCAGGCCTTGAAGAAGTTAGATACATCAATGATCCAATCATTGATCTATACATATGTTCATCTACATCTTCACCATCTGCTTCTTTGAGCAAAGGCTTATGAGTTTCTATAGGTGTGCTTGCTGTCTTGACATCACTAAAGCCAAATTTCTTCAAAATCTCAGTCACATACTTGTCTTGGCTTATAAAAATCACATCTTCCATCTGCTTCACTTGCAGTCCTAGGAAGAATGTGAGTTCACCCATAGAACTCATTTGAAATTTCTTATGCATTATTTTCTCAAAATCAGTGCATAATGACTTCTTTATAGAGCCAAAAATGATATCATCTACATACACTTGAACTAACAGAATATCACCTTTGTCCATTTTGATAAATAAAGTCTTGTCTATCTTTCCTCTCTGAAACCCGTTGTCCAACAAATAAGTTGACAAGGTTTCATACCAAGCTCTAGGAGCTTCATGTAAACCATAGGGAGCCTTTTCTACCTTGTAAACTCTGTCAGGGAAGTCTGGATCTTCAAATCTTGGTGGTTGACAAACATAAACTTCCTCTTCAATCTTTCCATATAGAAAAGCACTCTTGACATCCATCTGATACACCACAAAGTCTTTAAATAAGGCATAGGCTAAGAATAGCCTAATTGCTTCAATTCTAGCAATAGAAGCAAAAACCTTATCATAATCAATTCCTTTTTCTTGTGTGTATCCTTGTGCAACCAATCTTTCTTGTTTTTGTACACCCTGGTATTTGCTATTTTATACATACCTTTTACCATGAAAAACCACCCCAAAAGACCAAAAACATAATAAAATTGCAAATATATGCTTATTTATGTGTTTGTGTATGTGCAGGTATGGATATTGAAGAAATGGACAAAAGAAAAGACAAAACCGGACAAAACCGAGCATAGGATCAGAAAGAGCACGAGATAATGAGTTCAGCAGTGCTCTCGGATTTTATTGGGCCAGCCCGTAACCCGTTTAACGGGCCGGACCAGCCCAAATGAGCATAAGCCCAATATATATTGTTAGCCTAAGTTGCAAATTTTGATTGTGAGATAAATGTGACATCATGGTCACATGATTTTAAATTAAATCGTCTAGATCATGTGCCATCCTACTATTAAATGAATGGACAAATGAGGAAGCGCCATGTGGCTTGGCATTTTTTTATAACTTTCAATTGATTTTTACAAATGAAATGGAATGAAGATATGCAGAGAATGAACTCTTGAGCATGGAAATAAATCACAAGTAGTCACGTGCAGTTCCACTATCTTATGATGGGCGAATGGTTGATCGACACATGGCAGATCAAATGTATACTACTCACTTCAGAATTTAATTTGCAATAAAAATGATCCAACAGTTGTAACAACTGCGTAGAGAGGAAGCAAGTTGAGAAATACACATGGCACGATCTCATCGGCTGGATCAACATTTGCATTCTCTCAATCCGTGTGGCACCAAATACCAAGCAATGATTGGCTACTCATTTCCTTACGATTGGGAGCAATGTACAAAATCACCCCTTCTCACCCTTTAAAAACCAACCCGCTCCCCCCACTTTTGGTGTTAGTTAGTTAGGAAATTTTTAGTTTACTTTTCTCTTAGTTTTTTAGCTTATTTCAAATAAGCTCAGGTTATTTTAGAAGATAGGTTAGGATAATTTGTACAAGCTTATAGTTTCAGTTGTATTTGTGTTTAAGAGCTTTTAATACAAAAATATTTAGTTTTAAAATTGTTGTTATTTTTCACGAATGGCTTATTTTCTTCATAAGTTTTTCACCAGCTTATTTTCTCAGCTTATCTTTTCAAAATCATTTAAATACAATTAGATCTAATCCTATAATCTCGTTACAGCTTATTCGATTAGATTTACTTTGTTTATAGTTATTTTTGAGTCGATAAGCTCAAATAAGCTTGTTTACAGCTTATTAGTCAATTCTAGCTTAACTTGTTTTCTTATATCATATTATAATCTGTTTTTAGTAACTCCTAATTAGCTAAATCAGAAAAAACAAGTTCAAATTTACAAAACACATTTTAGCTTAGATCATGGATTCGAAAAGAGGATTGTTAGTTCAAGCTGTTGGATGTTAGTCTTTTGGTTCAACTTATTTGGCTTGAGCTTATTTGGTACATGGTTCCGTTAGGATCTTATCAAATTTTGGCTTATTGAGTGTCGGGTAGATTTGGTTTTTATCGTGGTTCGTTTCATTGGCTTATTCGGTTTAGTTTAATAGTTAAGTTCTAGCTTAAATTGCTAAATTTCATTTGTTATAACTCGTTCTTGTTAAACAGTTGTTTCGCAAATTCAGTTTTTTTTACTAGCGTTGGATTTTCAATTGATAACTGCTTGTTAGTTTGGATTCAGAAGTGGGCTGCGTTGGTTTGTTTACAAATGGATTGGGCCTTGTTTTGTTTTCGGTTTATTAGGCCTCTTTAGTTAACTTAGGATTAAGTTGGGCCTGCGTTTAATAAAACTTGGGTTTACGTTTGGGAAATATAGTTGGGCCTGCAAGTATTTAATTGGTTATAACTGTTTTGATGATAACAGTTTGTTGTTTATGTGTTATTTTTGGTACCGGTCTACTCATGAGGCGCGGAGCTTAAGGGTTTATTTTGCTAGACCGAATTTGATTATTTGCTTTAGCTAAATAAACCGGGTGGTATTCGTTTAATTACGGGTCTCCAATTCGGTTCCGTTTTCTAATCCTTTTTCAATACTTAGAGTAGATTTATTTTATTTTTGCCTATTTGATTTTTGCCATGCTTAGTGTAGATTTATTTTTGTCGTTAAATGCTATGTTTGTTAAATTGTATTTCGTTATGAATAGTGAGTAGTTAACTTGTGTTTGCTAAGTGATTAGTGATTTGGAAATTAAGTGCAGGTTTAAAAAGGTTTAAAAAATTAATAGTCATTAGAATTTTCCAATTTACATACCGTCATTTACTTTAATGCAATTTAAATACTTGTCATTTATTTTAAAAAGCATTTTACTTTACTTGTCATTTTATTTCTCGAAACTTGTTTTTTAAGGATTTTAATTCGTTAAACCTAACCCCACACTTGATTAACATTTCACGTTACTTAGCAAGCATTTTCGTCATTTATATCTTTTAGATTAATTTTAGTATAATCTTGTAGTTTTAAATCTTAGAATTAATATTAGTTTAATTTTTATTATAAAAATAGTTTAAAACCAAAACCAAAAATTTGAATGACAATCAAGCTCGATTTACAACTTGAACATAGATTTCCATTCACCTCTCGCCGAGGAAACGACCCCGGAGGTTTTTGAAATTGCTTTGGTTAAAAGAGATTTTCTAGAACCTGGCGGAAAATATTTACTATACTATAATTGTTACTTTCCTTATATACTTATATATTATATTATATATATATATATATAGTGTATTGGAAGGCGATCAATTTTTGGCGCCGCTGCCGGGGATAGGTGTAGTGATTTTTACTGGATTGTTCGTGTTCGAGCCTTGAAGATCCTTTCTTCGGAAAGTTTATTTTCGTTCTTATAAAAAATATAAAAAATCCAAAAATATTTTTTATTTTTATTTTTATTATCTTTATAAAAAATTTTTCAAAAATATTCTCCTTTATCGTCTTACTTCATTTAATTCTTTTCTTTTTTATCCTCTTATCCGTTTAATTCTTCGACATGTCATCATATTACCAACCTAGTTGCTATGGGTGTGGAGGTCCTTTAGACGGTTCGATTTGTCGACAATGTAATTGCGAAAGATGTAGAAATATGCGTTATGGAGGAAATTGTTATCATTGTTATTATGATACAAATCCTAATTTTCTCAATTTTTCCGACTACCCTCCACAACCCCGGTACAAGACGAATATTTGTGAATTATGTGGAAACGATGCTCATTTTTGTTACGATTGTCCAACACAAGATCCGTTTATCTACAATCACGACTCGTGTTTCAATCAAAACTTCGATAATACTTTTCCACTAACTTCACCAAATTATTCACAACAATATCTTTGTTGTGAAAATTGCGGGGGTCCTCATGAGACTTTTCAGTGTCAACCGATGAACCAAGATTTCTATAATTCTAATCCTTCCGGTTTTGACCAATTTCAACCCCCGCAGTTTCCCGTCAATTATCCTCCTCAAGAGACGAGTAAAGAAATTTTGCTAGCTCGAGAAGACTTAATGGAAGCTATACAAGCCTTTTTAAAGGAGTATGATCATATACCTCCTAATGAAAAGTGCATGGCTTTATTGCTAGCTGAGGAGAGATTTCTTAAGATTAAGCAAACTATGGAAGAAGAGCAGAATCAACCTGAAGTTATGCAAGAATTGCTTCTTAAACTCATGAATAACTTTCAAATTCTTAAAAGAATTCAACAAGAGAAGAAGGAGTCGGCAGCTCAAAGTTTTACTCCATATTGGAATTTTTCTATGATTGACGATGAAGAAGCTAGAGAAAACTTTATGAAAGATATTTGCACCTTCTTGAGGAAGTTTAGTCGTATACCTTTTGGAGTAACACCAAAGGTTTTATTGGTAGCTTTGGAGAGATTTAGCGAAATTAAGGATGCTTTGACGGACGAGCAATATCGACAAGAGGATATTTAAGAATTGATGAGTAAACTCCATAAAGATGTGCGAAATATTAGTGAAGAGCTATCAAAATATATTAATTGTCCAAGCTGGAATCGTCCTATTATTTTCTTTGACGATGATGATGAGTATACTATTATATATAGCAAGACTAAGGCAAATTACACCCGACTTACCGATCGAGGAGCCCAATAACTCTCTAAGTATGGGGGACGAGCATCTTAGCACTATTCTGGAAACAGAATCGGACGAATTAATAAAGTCTAGTGTTGAGAACCTTGTCCCAATCCTAAGTGAGTTTGAGGGTATTTCCGACGATACGTGTGATGAGCCCGTTTGTGAAGATCCTTCTACTTTTGATGCTTTGAACGATCATTCTGAGATTTTATCCGATTCTAACGATGATGGTACTTCAAGTGATGACAATGATTTTGAGGACATCGAGTACGTTAGCTTAGAGGAGGTGAATGATGTTGACCAAGAAGAAGAAGAGAATGATTTAAGAGATATTCTTCAGATCCAAGATGTTATTCTTCGAGAGAAATTGTTGAACATTAGTCGTCTTATTACTAATATCGAATGTTTAAAAGATAACCCTACTCCTGATGGTATGCTCAAGTCTCCCTCTTCATTTCCTATTCCCATTGTAGATAGTGATTCGTTCTTTGAGGACTCCGATACTTCTCTTTCTTATTTGGATAATTCTTTACCCGAACTCGAGACTTTTAGCGATCATACGGAAGAGACGAGAAGTGGCAGTACCACTACTCATGCTGATAACTCTCTTCCCGAGTATGATTCGTTTCTTTTTTAGATTGAGCCTGACCAGGGAGGGTTGATTAACATTGATATTTCTGATAATTCAAATGACCCTCTTTTGGAACTTCCCGAGTTTGAATCATTCCACTTTGATCTTTATTCGTCATTTCCTCGTCCTCTTCAGGAACCACCGGATGTTGAGATTTGCTTAAATTTTGAGCTCGATGCGCCCGTGATTAATAATTTTGATGAGCTTAATGAAGACGAATGTTTTAACCCAGGGGGAGGTGAGATTGATTTTTCTCAAAATGTTGAAGATGACGATTCATTCACGTTTGTCATTCAGACTTTTCTCCCGTTTCTCACCTACCATGCGGATTCTCCTTTACTTCTCTCCACCAGGAGTGAAGACACTATTTTTGACCCCGACATCTCCACTTAAAGCCGGTGGTATCTCATCGGGATGGAACTTTCATGTGCTTTAATGTTTATCTAAACATTAATGAAAGCCCGATTAAGATTTTATTTTCCATTTGCTCCCCCATAGACAACTTAATTTGGGGTCGAGTCAAGCTCGTGACTCGGTTAACAAAAACAAGCGTTTCTATCTTCTTATCTATTTTCTAACAATTAATGTGAGGGGGCTCGCCTCTTTCTTTTCTCGTGGTTTGTGTTTTGTGATTTTATGTCCAGTATACCAAAATGTTGAAGACTCTCGTGCTCATGGTTTTGTCCATTCATACATTCGAGCTTCATATCCTCAGCTTCATTTAGGGAATCCAATATCCTAATCTTACCGATTATCGTTTATCTTTAGCATACTTTATAAATGGCTTTAGATTTGCGTAGAGAACCCTTAATACTTGAATTATGCCTTGAAATTAGTATGGGGGTGACAGTCTTACATTGAGGACAATGTGTAGTTTTAGTATGGGGGGAATCTATCGATTTGATTGTACCTGCAGCCGTTGTTCTCACGTAACCTGTTTTTCCACCAAAAATATGTGATTTATGTGAAAAATAGCAAAAACTTAAAATTTTTGTGCATGAAAAAAAAGTGATATATGTTTGAATAAAGTGATGAAATAAGTGTTGTAACGCAAATAAAGGTGAGAACGAGAAATTAATTTTGACCTGACCGGTTTTATACCTTAGTTTTTTCCTTAACATATTTAAATCGAGTTTGTTGCTAGTCTTATGTAGGCTTATCCATTATGCCAAATTCGATTTATTAGAATGTAGATTGTTGCCAGTCTATGTGACTTGTTAAAGTGCCGATCTTAATTCGCTAGGCTAAGCATTCACGAGTCTCTTTCTTAGAGATTTTAAATTGCGAAGAACTAGATATGATAGAGTCGATTATAAGTCATGATATTAAACATGTAGTAGTTGGAGCTCTTTCAAGCTTATAAGTATTAATTGTGGCTTTTTCTCCCATTATCTTGTCTCACATATATGCATAAATGTTTAATAAATAAGGTTGTCCGGTTCAATTTAATTTTTGGTAACTTCCCTTTGATTTGGAAGTCGATGATTCGAATTTTGGCTTATTATATGCACTTTATGTTTATTGCTTTACTTATACCTTAAAGAGCCTTAAGGTATATGGTATAAGTAGAGTTAATCATTTTATTACTTTTTGCCTTAAAGAGCCTAAGGGTATATGGCAAAAGTAATACTAATCATGCAATTATTTGTACCTTAAAGAGCCTTAGGGTATATGGTACTTATAAAATTAGTGATTGAAAAAATGTTGCTTAGTTATTTTCACCTTAAAGAGCCTAAGGGTATATGGTGTAAATAATATTACTTGATTTATGTCTTAAAGAGCCTTAGGGTATATGACTTAAGTAAAATCTTAAGATACCAAATTAGGATTTGCGGGAGGAAAAGTAAGTACACAATTAGTATTTATGAGTAGTGTTAGTATATCATTGTTTTTAAGCTTAGTATGGAAAAAGTGAAAGTTGGGGAGGATGAATTTATTTTGCTTGTTCTATGATCCTAAGTATTATCAAAGAATGATGAAAAAATAATGTTATGAAGTGTTGAGTATGGAAAGAAATGAAAAAGTATAAAAAATAGAAAAATATTGAAAATGGAAAAATGGGGTGTTTCTTAACTATTGATTCCTTAATCCCTTTAGATGAGCACTTTGCTACTTTTCAAGGTGATTAGTTTGGGAGGATTGGAATCCTTAGTTTTGAACGTGTATTTATTACATTGCGTGAGGACACGGCAATACTTTAGTATGGGGGAATTTGGTATTTGCTATTTTATACATACCTTTTACCATGAAAAACGACCCCAAAAGACCAAAAACATAATAAAATTGCAAATATATGCTTGTTTTTTTGTTTGTGTATGTGCAGGTATGGATATTGAAGAAATGGACAAAAGAAAAGACAAAACCGGACAAAATCGAGCACGGGATCAGAAAGAGCATGAGATAACGAGTCCAGCAGTGCTCTCGGATTTTATTGGGCCAGCCCGTAACCCGTTTAACGGGCCGGACCAGCCCAAATGAGCATAAGCCCAATATATATTGTTAGCCTAAGTTGCAAATTTTGATTGTGAGATAAATGTGACATCATGGTCACATGATTTTAAATTAAATCATCTAGATCATGTGCCATCCCACTATCAAATAAATGGACAAATAAGGAAGCGTCACGTGGCTTGGCATTTTTTTTATAACTTTCAATTGATTTTTACAAATGAAATGGAATGAAGATATTCAGAGAATGAACTCACGAGCATGGAAATAAATCACAAGTAGTCACGTGCAGTTCCACTATCTTATGATGGGCGAATGGTTGATCGACACATGGTGGATCAAATGTATACTACTCACTTCACAATTTAATTTGCAATAAAAAGGATCCAACAGTTGTAACAACTGCGTAGAGAGGAAGCAAGTTGAGATGGACACATGGAACGGTCTCATCGGCTGGATCAACATTTGCATTCTCTCAATCCGTGTCGCACCAAATACCAAGCAATGATTGGCTACTCATTTCCTTGTGATTGGGAGCAATTTACAAAATCACCCCTTCTCACCCTTTAAAAACCAACCCGCTCCCCACACTTTTGGTGTTAGTTAGTTAGGAAATTTTTAGTTTTACTTCTCTTAGTTTTTTAGCTTATTTCAAATAAGCTCAGCTTATTTTAGAAGATAGGTTAGGATAATTTGTACAAGCTAATGTTTAGCTTATAGTTTCAGTTGTATTCGTGTTTAAGAGCTTTTAATACAAAAATATTTAGTTTTAAAATTGTTGTTATTTTTCACGAATGGCTTATTTTCTTCATAAGTTTTTCACCAGCTTATTTTCTCAACTTATCTTGTCAAAATAATTTAAATATAATTAGATCTAATCCTATAATCTCGTTACAGCTTATTCAATTAGATTTACTTTGTTTTAAATTATTTTTGAGTCGATAAGCTCAAATAAGCTTGTTTACAGCTTATTAGTCAATTCTAGCTTAACTTGTTTTCTTATATCATATTATAATCTGTTTTTAGTAACTCCTAATTAGCTAAATCAGAAAAAACAAGTTCAAATTTACAAAACACATTTTAGCTTAGATCGTGGATTCTAAAAGAGGATTGTTAGTTCGAGCTGTTGGATGTTAGTCTTTTGGTTCGACTTATTTGGCTTGAGCTTATTTGGTACATGGTTCCGTTAGGATCTTATCAAATTTTAGCTTATTAAGTGTCGGGTAGATTTGGTTTTTATCGTGGTTCGTTTCATTAGCTTATGCGGTTTAGTTTAATAGTTATGTTCTAGCTTAAATTGCTAAATTTCATTTGTTATAACTCGTTCTTGTTAAACAGTTGTTTTGCAAATTCTGTTTTTTACTAGCGTTGGATTTTCAATTGATAAATGCTTCTAGTCTGGATTCAGAAATGGGCTGCGTTGGTTTGTTTACAAATGGATTGGGCCTCGTTTTGTTTTCGGTCTATTAGGCCTCTTTAGTTAACTTAGGATTAAGTTGGTCCTGCGTTTAATAAAACTTGGGTTTACGTTTGGAAAATATAGTTGGGCCTGCAAGTATTTAATTGGTTATAATTGTTTTGATGATAACAGTTTGTTGTTTATGTGTTGTTTTTGGTACCGGTCTACTCATAAGGCGCGGAGCTTAAGGGTTTATTTAGCTAGACCGAATTTGATTATTTGCTTTAGCTAAATAAACCGGGTGGTATTTGTTTAATTGCGGGTCTCCAATTCGGTTCTATTTTCTAATCCTTTTTCAATATTTAAAGTAGATTTATTTTATTTTTGCCTATTTGATTTTTGTCATGCTTAGTGTAGATTTATTTTTGTCGTTACATGCTATGTTTGTTAAATTGTATTTCGTTATGAATAGTGAGTAGTTAACTTGTGTTTGCTAAGTGATTAGTGATTTGGAATTTAAGTGCGGGTTTAAAACGGTTTAAAAAATTAATAGTCATTAGAATTTTCCAATTTACATACCGTCATTTACTTTAATGCAATTTAAATACTTGTCATTTATTTTAAAAAGCATTTTACTTTACTTGTCATTTTATTTCTCGAAACTTGTTTTTTTTCTGGATTTTAATTCGTTAAACCTAAGCCCACACTTGATGAACATTTCACGTCACTTAGCAAGCATTTTCGTCATTTATATCTTTTAGATTAATTTTAGTATAATCTTGTAGTTTTAAATCTTAGAATTAATATTAATTTAATTTTTAGTATAAAAATAGTTTAAAACCAAAACCAAAATTTTGAATGACAATCAAGCTCGATTTACAACTTGAACGTAGATTTCCATTCACCTCTCGCCGAGGAAACGACCTGGGAGGTTTTTGAAATTGCTTTGGTTAAAAGCGATTTTCTAGAACCCGACAAAAAATACTTACTATACTATAATTGTTACTTTCCTTATATACTTATATATTATATTATATATATAGTGTATTGGAAGGCGATCACACCTATTTAGTACCAATGGCCCTTTTGCCATGAGGTAAATCCACCAAGGTCTAAACCTATTGTAACTTGAACTGCAGAAGCTCCTCTTGCATAGCTTCTATCCAGCTTGTATCTTTTAATGCTTGAATTACCTTCTTGGGCTCTTCTTGTGATAAGAAACATGCAAACAGACAATTCTGAAATTCTTTATGGTTGGTCCTCTGCTGCACTGAACTAAACATAGCTTGTTCTGTCACACTCTTTGTCATCCTTCTAGTTTGAGGTGCTGAATATATGTATCCAATGATTTGTTCAATTGGATGATCCTTGTGAATTCTGGTAGTTGGAATAGGACTGACAAGGATATGTGTATCCAAATTCTTTATGTCAGCCTCTGCACCAACATCTTCATCATCATCATCTGAATAGGCAATTTCATCCAATTCAGGTATATTTGGATCATCAACACATCTATAGACTATATTTTCATCAATAGCATTATCCTCTATGCCAGCAGTATTAACAGTTAGACTAACAGTATTAATAGTGTTAGTGTTGTTAACACTAGCATCCTTTTCTTGATTAACTCTTGGCTCCTTTATACTTAGAACCTCACTATCTTCATTCTCTGGATCTTCAACATCCTTCTTTTCCTCCTCCCCTAATGGTTTGAATCCAGCATCAAGAGAATCCTTCGAACTAGAAGAGAATGGTGGATCTTGAGTCCATAATAGTAGCAGTATGTGATATTTGCCAGGTACTGTCGCCATTCTAGTTTTACCTGCATCATCACATGCTTTTGTACATGTACTACCATTAGATTGATTCCCTGCAACAACTGGCTTATAATTCATTGAATTTGTTAGAGCATCTATATCAAAAAGACAATTTGGTCCACTTCCTGCAATATTAGGTATATTCTCACTGAATTAAACATGCAAGTTCTCTTTTACTATCCTAGTTCTACTATTGAATACTCTGAATGCTTTGCTATTGGTAGAGTATCCTACAAAAAACCCTTCACCAGCCTTTCCATCAAATTTACCTAGGTGATCTATGGGTTTAAGGATTGTAACAGGACACTCAAATGGTCTCATGAAGCTTAAGGCAGGTTTTCTACCTAGAAAAAGTTCATAAGGGGTCTTGTTTTGAGGCTTGATAACTAACACCATATTTTAGACATAACAAGCAGTATTAACTACTTCAGCCTGGAAAGTTGTTGGCAATTTTGAATCAGCTAGCATAGTCCTAGCAGCCTCTATTAATGTCCTATTTTTCCTTTCTGCAACTCCATTTTGTTATGGAGTCCTAGCAACACTAAATTCCCTCTTAATACCCTTCATTTCACATAACTGATTCATGATCATATTCTTTAATTCACTCCCATTGTCACATCTAATCACTTTTACCTTAAGGTCTATTAGATTTTCTATGCCTGTTATAAATGTTTTAAGGATTTCAGTAGTTTCATCCTTAGTGGCTAAGAAGAAAACCCAACTAAACCTACTAAAATCATCTGTGACAACTAGGCAGACATCTTTTTCATTAAACTCTTTACAAATGTTAGGCCAAATAAGTCCATGTGCAGCATTTGTAATTGTTGGCTGATTGAACTGATAGTTTTGGACTTACAAGAAGCTCTGTGTTGCTTTCCCTTCTGACAAGCAACACAAGTTTGATTAATTTCAAAAAGTTTTGAAGGTAAACCTCTTACAAGGTTTCCTTTTACCAGTTTATTCATTGTTTCGAAATTTACATGTCCAAGCCTCCTATGCCAAAGATTAGATTCATCTGGTGTGGCTTTTGCAAAGAGACAAGTGAGACCTCCTTGAGGAACAACATTATTTAAATCAACACTGTACATGTTATCCTTGCTAGGAACTTTAAGCAAAACATAACTTTCATCAGTTAACTTAAAGTCTGGAGATAGAACAACACATGCAATATCAGTAAAAAGAACACTATTCTTCTTGTGACACATTTGTGAGACACTAAAGAAGTTAAACTTTAGTTCCTTTACAAAATACATGGTATGTGTTTAATTACACATACCTTTGACCACTAAAAACGAGCTAAAATGACCAAAAAAGTACCAAAAATACCTTGTATTTGTATGTTTTTCATTTGTATTGTGCAGGAAACGGATATCTGAGAAAAGGACAAAAATCAAAGCAAAAACGACAAAACCGAGCACGAAAACGGAAAGAGCGTGAAGCAAAAGTCAAAGTCAAAGCCATAAATCAAAAAGCCAAGAAATTAAAGTCAAAGTCAACAAAAGTTAACCCCGACAAAGTCAAAGTCAAACCTAAAGCCGTAAACGAAGAAATACTTAATGGGCCACCCGCACCCATCTAATGGGCCGGGTTAGCCCATTAATGTATATTATGAAGACAAAATGGGCCATTAATCCCTTAAGTATAAAAATGGCCCAATTTCCTTTCTTATGAACTCGGCCCAAATGAATGTACCAGCCCATTTCAACATTTAACAACGTTATGTATTAAACCTTTAACCATTAACTATTGTTAGTCACCACAAATGACTTTAACTGCAAAACAACATATAACATTGGAGGGCTGATCTTGACATGTCCTCAAACTTTCACCATACCACAAGGACTTCCGATGATATGATACAATACAAGTTAAGGGGTAATTTTTGCGAACACTCCAAAGTTTTACTCTGCATCACCAATTCAGATAATAAAACACAAAACTCCATTTCCCGCTATTTTTGCCCTGTTCATGCTTCTTCAATCCCCTGCACCTCTGCAACTAGACAACAAAACCATCACCTCTCCATCACCCCACACCCCACATGGGCTTATGTCCAGGTTGGCAATCCCCAAACACCTAATTCGTTCAAGGAATAAGCCAATAGATGGATGGTTAAGATCATACAACTTGGGGAGCACTCAAATTAGAAGGCCAAGATTGATTTTGGATGCCTCTCACATAACAAACACACTCGTTTTTTCCCACACAAAAGATGGGTATAAGGTAGGAGTACCGGCGAAATGGTTTAGGAAAGGCTCTGACAAGACCTAGCCAATGCAGACCCATTTTTTGAAGGGAATCCACTTCCCAATTCTCCCCCGGTCTGGTCAGCATATACTTAATCAGGTCCGTTCGAGCAATTACCAACATTGTTGTGGAAAGAAAGTAGTGTCAGAGCTTGGTTGCTGCAAAGTAGAGCGAGAAGCACATCTTCTCGATCGGCGAATCATTCTTCTTAGGGCCCTGTAAGACCGATAATACACGGCCTGCTCCTGCCCTGAATCAGATCGAATTGGGGCATAGGGGATGATTGTAGATAGACCATCAGCATAAGAAATTCTCGTAAACCAAGAACCATCAAGCAATTTCATGCTTTTGTTCCTAATTGGGTAAACCGGCTCATTCGCCCTCTCTTCTGCTCACCTCCCCTAGAGGTCAGGGAAGAAGTTGTATTTTATTTGTTTTAAATCTTCTCCCCAAAGCCTAAATCCAGGGTATGGAGCCGCATCGGTCAGTATGGCGTGCCTCCCCGGGGTCACCACTCCCGGGTTAGCGAATAAGCTACAGGCAGCTCGCAGCTGCCCCGTCAGGGAAGACCTAGAATCTTCATAAGCTTAGTATAAATATAAGTCGTGTAAGCCCGAATAAGGCATCTAGTTTAGTTAGTTTTTAACCTAGTTAATATTCAGTTTGTTTTTATTTTATTGTCTTTTGAAATTTTCAAGTATTGTAATCTCTTTTTAAGTTAATGCAAGTTTGAAGTTTTCTTTTAAAATCTGTCATTTAAGCTTACTTGTTGCTAAATACTGTGTTTTAAGCCCTAATATAAGTGTTTGAGTTATTAAAAACTTATATAAAAGCTCATTTCATTTTTTGTCATAAAAATCAAAATTCATAAAAAAAATCCAAAAATTTGTCAAGAACACAAAGGAGCATGGTAAATCTTGGATGACCATGGGTTTAGAGCTTATGGTAAGCATTAGGGTTTGTTTTTAAGCTTTTGAAAGCTTATTTCATAGCCATAAGCTTGGACCCTTGTAAGTTTTCTCTTTTTCCATTTTTGCTTATTATCACTGTTCATTTGCTTATTTTGTGCTTATCTTGCTTATTTCCGTTTGTGTATGCTTATTTGTCCCTTTTTAATGCTTTGATGTCATTTATTTTTAGTTTTCCTTAAAACTGCCAATTTTGCTTTGAAACTGCTCATATCTTTGTTGCTTATTCTAGTGCTTATTGTTTTGTTATTTTTGCTTATTTTGGCTTAACTTTTCTTGGTAAACATCCGTTTTTAAACCCTTTTGCTTAACCTGCCCTTTATCAGTTTTAAAAAGCATTTTAGAAAACTAAAGGGATGTTTGGGATAGTGGGTCAAACGGGTCAAAATAGAGTAAAAAAAACTGTTTGGGTCATTTGAACATCTTTGACAAGCCTTCTTGAGTCAAATTAAATCTGTTTTTTATTGTCTTTAAGTTTTTAAAATTGTTTTTATGTTTTTCCAAAAGCTTCTTCAAAACTGTGGTGTAAAACAGTTTCTTAGTGTCTCTTAAATTTAGCTTTCAAATCAAGCCTTTAAGTGTTGTTTTATGTTCTTTTAGAGTGTCTAATATAGTAGTTAAGTTTTCTTTTGGTTCACTCTTGTTTTACTCTAATCTGTCAAACAAGTTTTTGATAAGTGCCTTTTAAAAAAAAAGTCCTTTTCAAATCCAATTTGCAGTTAGTTAAAATAGGTTTTAGTTTGAGGATTGAACCTACCTTCCGAACTCATGAGTGATGCAAGTGATTTCACGATTGGCTGCGTTTTAGGACACTGAAAAAATGAAGCATTTTAAAAGAAGCCTATACATTATGCTAGCAATGACTATAACTGAAGCTCAAATTCATTACAACTACCACGGAAATGGAATGCCTTGCCATTTGTTAAGCTTTTTGAAAAGTTTTGGCCATATCTTATCTTATCTAAAAGCATAGTGTATACGGATCACTCGGCTTTAAAGTACCTTATGAACAAACAAGATGCTAAGCCGAGGTTGCTTTGGTGGGTTCTTCTTCTACAAGAATTTGATATCACCATCCGTGAATTAAAAAAGAAGTGAGAACCTTGCGGCAGACCATTTATCTAGACATGAGAATCCTCATAAGGATGTGTTAGAAAAAAAAGACAGAAATGAAACATTTCCTTTAGAAACTCTTGGAGTTATTAGGCTTAAAATTGAGTTATAGAGTTACTAAGCCTGAATCTCATGCAACCCAAATCATAAATACATGTAAATAAGCTCAAGTCCAATAAATATCTTTAAAAATTTTAAAAAAAATCTCTTAAAAGCTTCAAAAAAAATGTCCCATGCCTTGCGCTATATCACGCCTTATCACGCTTTATTGCACGCCACGCCTAAAGGAGACGCCTTGGCTTGTTTCGTAACGTAGAGGCTACGCCTCGCGCTATAGCGGCGCTATTTAGAACCCTGCTTTTGGCCTACCATATATCGAGATGCCCATACAATGATCAAATCTTGTGATACGTGTCAAAGACAAGGCAAAATTTCACAACGAGATGAGATGCCTCAAAACGCTATCTAAGTTTGTGAAATCTTCGATGTATGGGGTATTGATTTCATGGGACCATTTCCGTCTTCAAGAGGAAATAAATACATCCTCGTAGCCGTTGATTATCTTTCGAAATGGGTTGAAGCAAAGGCGCTCCCCACAAATGATGCTAGAGTTGTAGTTAAATTTTTGAAATCTCTTTTTGCCCGATTCGGAACACCTAGAGCTATTATAAGCGATCGTGGGACCCATTTTTGCAACGATCAGTTTGCTAAAGTAATGTCTAAGTATGGGGTCACTCATCGTCTAGCTACCGCTTATCACCCTCAAACGAGCGGTCAAGTGGAGGTGTCCAATCGAGGTTTAAAACGTATTCTAGAAAGGACGGTTGGAGAAAACCGTGCCTCATGGTCTGACAAATTAGATGAAGCTTTGTGGGCATTTCGTACTGCTTTTAAGACACCGATTGGTTGTACACCTTACAAGTTAGTATACGGAAAGTCTTGCCATTTACCTATCGAGTTAGAACATAAAGCATATTGGGCTTTGAAACATGCTAATTTCGATCTTAAAACCGCGGGTGATCACCGTAAGCTTCAACTTAATGAACTTAATGAACTTCGTGATCAAGCTTACGAGAATTCTTTGATTTATAAAGAGAGGACGAAGAAGCTTCACGACTCAAAGATCAAAAACCGCATTTTCAATGTTGGTGATCGAGTTTTACTCTTCAACCCGCATCTTAAGATATTCTCCGGAAAGCTTAAAACTCGTTGGTCAGGACCTTTCACCATCACCAAAGTTTTTCCATACGGAACCATTGAGTTATTTCAACCCGATGGTCCAAACTTTAAGGTGAATGGTCATCGTGGAAGATACTTCGGAGGGACTTACACCCAAGGTAGTCCAGGATCTTCACACTCTCTTCAAGGACGATATGAATTCGGTGATGGTCAATTATGAGAACTGAACCACCAAACATTCAAGTATTTATGCCCCCCATTTACTCTATTATTATATTTTTCATCTGAATAATTGATAATTATTCTTCTATTCTAACAACAATTTCTAATTTAATGACAATATAATAAATCCCCCCCCCCCCCAAAAAAACCCCCCCAATAGATAAAAAAACCCCTAATATAACCACAAAACCAAAATTAAATTTAAAATATATCACACCCACAACCCCAACCCCCCCACACACAAAAACCCCACAATTCAGGATTGACTAACATTTTTTCGAAGACTTTCATGTTCGGTGTTTTATCCGGTCACTCGAGCTTCCTAGCCTTTGCTTGCCATTAGTCTTGGGCAATCGAATCCTAACGATTATTATCGATAACATTTATCTTTAGACACTAATAAACGGCTAAAGATTTTTGTGTTACTTTCTTCAGGCTTGAGTTATGCATTCGACCTTTTTGAGTTATAGTATGAGGTTTTTAAGTCTTAGGCTAGGAAATATTGAGGACAATGTTTAATTTTAGTAGGGGTAGTATATCTTCGATATGATCTTACCTACTTTTGCCCGTTGTTCTAACGTACCCCGTTTTTTCACCAAAATTTTCAAAAATATGAAAAAATTTAAAATTTTCAAAAATAAAATAAGTATTTTGTCACAATTTTGACTTTCCTGATGGGTAGAATAAGAGTAAATTTTGACCCGATCGAGCGTGTTGAGCTCTAGCTTGTTCCTTAACTTTTAGGCTAAGCGTTCGCGAAAATTCGCGAAGAACGAAAAATGATAGAGTTAAGTATGAGTGGGATGCTAAACAAGGATTAGTTGGAAATCTTAAGAGCTCATGTATGTAATTTGTGGCTTTTTCTCCCATAAGCTCTTAACCGGATTAATAATACGTGCTGTTTTTGGAGATTAAACTTAAATCAACAATTTTTATGTAATATATAGCAAAAAATTTAGTCTTAGTTCAAACTTATACTTGAATTTTTTAAAAAGAAGTCTTCTCTATAATAAGTTTAAATAAAAAAAAATGATAAAAAAATAAAATAATAATAAAAGCTGTGGGCTGATAAAAGTTTACTACCTCTTGCCGGCTCACAACCGATGTGGTAGTCTTCTAAAGAAATCCCATAGTAAGAATAAAAATCCGAGACTGATAAAAGTTTGCTGCATCTTGCCGGCTCACAACCGATGTTGCAGCCTTCTAAAAGGTCAAGGGTTATAATTGCATAAATATTTAAGTTTAAATTAATAAATAGATTTCTTTTTGTTAAATTCAAATATGCTTTTGAACTTTGACTATTCTATTTTAAAGCTATGAATATTCGGGAAACCTGAGAGTTTTTGAAACCTAAGGTCCGTGAGTCCCGATACTAGTCTCTGTGGGGTGTCAAAAGCCTGGTCACTTAGCCGCAAGGTTGGGATGTGCCGAGACGAAAGTCGCTACATGTGATGATCTCACCTTTAAACTCATTATTCTTGGGTAGAACGTGAAGCATAGTATTTTGCAAAACGTTGATCCATGGTTGAAATTCAAAATAGCACATTCACTTATGATATAATAAATGTCGTGAGTGAAAAGATCGCAAATTGCTAATATGAGTAGTGTTAGCGTCTTAGCTAATATTTAGGTGTGATTTCGTTTTAAGCTTGGCTTGGAGCAAGTAAAAAATCGGGGACGATGAATTTATCCTTTTTGGGGCATTCTCGGATCGAAATGCATATTGTTCTATGATCCCTAACAGTTATGGAAATAATGAAAGTCAAAATATTCTAGTTTACTCTAAACAATTTAAAAAAAAAGGAAAATGGGGTGTTTTATAACTTGTGACTTCTAGCTCTCTCCACAAAAGTCTTTGGCTACTTTTCAAAGATTTTGTTTGGGGTAAAGGCTTTGAGGTATTTGGTTTTAAAGCTATATATATTGCGTGAGGACACGCAATCACTAGTTTGGGGAAATTTGATATGTGTGAAATACATATCCGTTTTATATTCAACAAATGGCCCATAAGACAAAATTGTGCTTTAAAATGCCTTGTATTTGCTTTGTTTTGTCTTTGTGATTGTGTAGGTACGGGATATAGCAAAAATCACAACGAAAATGGTCAAACCGGGACAGAACACGGACACGGGACAGTCAGAGTGTACAAGAGCGGGGAAGAGAATGCTTTTCAGGTCAACCAAGTCACCACTCATGAGACAAACATCCCTCAAATTACCCAAAAACAGCTCATTATTGCAAAAATGGTTCCCTGCCATAACGTGCTTAACTCTATCTTTTTTTGTATTTAATATATAAAGAGTTAAACACTTGTTATCTCTTTTATAATAACTGTTAACTTTACCCGAGCCTAAAACACACTCAGCCCAATCCCTTTATATAAGCCAAGACAACGAAATATACCCCGGGTCAAGAAGAGTCAATCATCGCCTTTTGTATAAAAAGTAAAAACGCAGGGAAAAGCAGTTTTTTACTTTTCTTCATCATCTTCATTTAACCGGAGTCACAATCAAAGGGTTAAAATAAATTTGAGGACGGCCTTTTTTATTAGTAGCAAAGACACCTGCAGTGAGAGTCATGAGAGCTTTGAGTGGTTGAAACCACAAGAATGTTGCGGGTTCTGACAAGAAAACACACTGATGACATGGAATTTTGCACTAAATAAGTACAAAAAGAGAACAATGAGTTGACACACGGAATGCACGTTGGCAATCCGTGCTTTAGTTTTTGTGCTCACTCATTTAATCCAATGGCTCAAAGTTAGGATCCAATGATTGGCTTGAATGAAGGGACGAGATCATGGACGCGTCTAACAAACTCCCCCCCCCCCCCATGAAAAAGGACCTAGAAGCATACTCCTCAAGGTATAAATAGGGCTCCTCACTCACCACACATATCTTATTTTTCTGCTTTTTTAGTTTTGA
The DNA here is from genome assembly GCA_026074375.1 of Tanacetum coccineum. Classification (NCBI taxonomy): domain Eukaryota; kingdom Viridiplantae; phylum Streptophyta; class Magnoliopsida; order Asterales; family Asteraceae; genus Tanacetum; species Tanacetum coccineum. The sequence continues at coordinate 16,243 of BQNB010052778.1, read as the reverse complement.
GAATAGCTTAGTATTTTTTTTAATGTAATTTATATTAAGCTTTTGTATATCTGTTTTGAGTATTAATAGAATTAAAATTTTAGTTTTCACAATCTGTTTTACTTTAAAGCTTTTATATAATTCAAATGTTTTTAGTACTGTTACATAAGCTCTAAATAAGCTCATCATAAGCTCTCTTAGTCTTTAAGCTAAGATTGAGCTCAAATCAAGCATCTAATCTACTTAAAACTTTAAAATCAGTTTAATACCTTTGCTAGAATGGAATTGAGCTTTTTGGATGATAAGCTTAACCTGGAAGAGCTTATGGGACCCTACCAGCTTATCCTTGGATAAGCTGGAGCTTGTAGAACAGCTCCTTGAGCATTAATAAGCCTTTGTTTAGCTAAGGTTTTGGTAAGTTCCTTATTTCTATTTCTGACTTAATTTTCTAGCTTATAATTTGCTTATTTTGCTTATAATCTAGCTTGTTTGTGCTTAATTCTGTCTCATTGTGCTTATTGATCATGTTTTATAATCTGTTTTTAGCTTAAGTAGTGTAGATCTTAGTTTTTCATTTTTTGTCTTATAAATCAATAAAAACCAAAAATAATTAGCATAGGTATAAGTTCTTCATTTCTGGCTTATTTGCTTATTGATTAAGTTTTATTTTGGTTGTTATAAGTTGTGCACTATCTGGTTTTAAAGTTTTACTCACTAACCACAAGTTAGTGCTGTTTGTGACCACTTGGTCTCTTATAGTTGATTTAAATCTCTCATGTAAACTGTTTTGAATAGGATTTATAAGTTAGATTAGCTTTAAATCAGTTTTCATTAGTTGGTTTACTAATAGCTCAAATCTGTCTGGTCTCACTTTGCTTTAAAAGCTTTAATCAGTTCCAATGTTTAAAATGGTCTTGTTAGTTTTTAATGTGGTGTCAAATAAGAATTAGATTAAGTGTCTTAAGCCTGCATTTGTTTAAATTGGTTTTGGTTCATAGATATGCACACTGCATCAGATAGGGAAAACAGGAAAAAGCCAATTTCAAGCTTAAAAATCAATAGGTAAAAGTAGTTTTTAGCTTACCAAACTTTGAGCACAAGTAGATTATAGGCCATTCTAGATAGCATAGGGCTTATGTTAGCTTAATTAGCTTATTTTCTTATCTGTTTTTAAGCTTTTATTTAGTCCTTTGTCTTTTCAATAAATTCTAAAAGTACTAAGTGTTCTTAGTATAAGCTGTTTTCAACAAGCTTTTTCAATAAGCAATTGAATTTCAAAATAGTTTCTGAAAGATGTTTTAGAGAGCTTTTTAGTTGTAGTTTAATCTAGTGTAGCTTAATAGTGCTTAAGGATCCAAGAGCTTATTGAAAATTAAGCTCAAAGGTCCTTGCAGGGCCTGTTTGGTTTAAAGTTTTTATTGAGTGCTTATTAAGTTTTACAGCTTATGGCTTATTTCTTTTACTTGTTTCTAGCTTATACCTGCTTATTAGATTAGTTATAGATAGCCTTAGCTTATTTTGTTCTTAGTTTAGCTTTTTCTAGCTTATTGGTTGTTAAAGTTTTAAGCAAAAAGCCAAAAACACTCTAAGTGTGTTCTGTCAAGTTAATAAGCTGTTTTCTAGCTTATTTTAGATTTTCAAAAAGATTTCTTTTACAAAAGTTTTTAGTTTTCATCTGTTTTACAACTTTGTTTTTATAAGTTTTCAAAAATAAAAAAAGGGAAGATGGAAATCGGGGGTGAGCAAGGCTCGAACCCCCGACCTCAACATCCTCAACCCTTATAAACGCCTCACACCACACACCTCTAACCAACGTGCCCTGGGGTCTTTTTCATTCTAAGTTTACCCAATTTATTATTTGTATACGTTTAGTCCCTTTTAGCTTAATAAGTTGTTTAAGCTTATTTCGTAGCTTATTTGATAAGCTGTGTAACCAAGCTTATTTTTCTTAGGTTCTTATTAGTTCAAGCTATTTTTTGTATTTTTTTCAGAATTTTTATAATTAGTTTAGTATCTTTAAACATTTATTTTTATTAAAAAATCATAAAAAATAGAAAAATAATCAAAAAAATATAATTCTTTTTTAGAAAATTTTATCTTAACATATAGTTTCTAGAAAAATTAGTTTTGCTTCCGTAGGGTTTAATTTGCAAATTTTCAATTTTTAAAGAACGGGAATCGTTTCTGTTCTCGTTTTTCGTGTTTTTAAGCTCATTTCAACTCCGTTTTTGTTCCAATTTTTTTAAACTTACTTTTTAGTCAATTAGAGTCTATTAAAAGAGAAAAATTTATATTAGGTTTAATTTTGGAAATTTAGGGTTTTTAATCGCCGTTTAGGGTTCCCGTTTTGCGTTTTTAATTAAAGTTTAAATTCCTGTTATTAAAGTTAGGTTTAATTGTCCTTTAATTTGTTCAATTTTAGGATTTTAGAAAACAAATCATCTTCGAACCAATTCAAATCATTATCCAAACAACAAACGTGGTCTCAATTTCATAAATCATTGGGGGAAATACGACCTGGGAATCATACTTCCCGGTTAATATACGTATTATTATATATAATTGTGAGAATTTTCCTTACTACCTTTGTCCTTAAGGGTAGTTTGGTAATTTTCTATACTTATATATTATTTTACTGCAATCAATAACCATGGGCGAAGGAAACTGCTCGTTTAGGACGTGGAAAAAAGCGTGATTTGGTTAAGATGACGCATCTCGAAATTATGGTGAATGAATCTCATCTTGGTGTTCGTGAGAAGCATAGTTATGTTAGTAAGATGAACTTAGGGGCCCTAGGTTAGATTTCGGTCCATATGGTATTTGGTTTGTGGTTGTTTTTGGCTTTAGCCTTTTGTTTGTTTTTGCTTATCTTGTTTGACGTTGAATGAATGTGAATTTAGTGTGGAATTTAAGGATTGCAATGTTGTTTATTGTTTGTTATGCAGTTGACCAATTTGTTTTGGTATATCATGGTTGATAACAAGTAACTCATAAAGATTATGATCGGTAACAAAGAAGATAGCACAGTTGATTTACAATGAAAACATATACTACATGAATACCAGAAATTCATACAATGTAACACTAATACAAACTTATACAATACCAAAAAAATGAAGCAGGCTTTGTAGACACCCCAAATACCTAACTGAGTCATTCTAACATTAGATTCAGACTAACATGCTACAAAGATGGATAATCACACATTTGCCAAAGACGGAAAGAACTCATAAACGTTATAATCAACCGCAAAAGGCAGAATGAACTCGTCAAGGTCATCATCATCAAGTTGATTAGATCCAAGATCATATATCTCATGGTGGGTCTTTGATATTAGGTTGTATTCTACCACCTTTCTTGATAGGTTGATCACCAAAAATGAATCATCTTCTCTTTCTCCCAAATCAATACTTCAAACACTGGACCGAATCGACCATCCTTCGGGTAGTGGCATCATACATGCATTAGTATTAACACGCTACCTAACCGACCATATAGAACAGCCTTTCCTCATCTCGCATATAATAAAATTGCTAGTGCTAATATAATCTCTAATAACAGCAATTAAACAACCACGCGACTCGAACAATCTCCCTTTAAGATGCAACATTTGAGGCATTTGTAAGGTTATAAACAAAGGAAGATTATTTTTTAAAGGCTTAAAGAAGTTCCTTCCTCCCTGTAAGCCTTGATGGATTTGTATGGTTGTTAAAATTGGATGGTCATGGTCTTCAACATTTAACTTGTAATACTTAAGGTGCCTATCCTTAGTTTGTAGCTAATGGAACGCGTCTTTCTAAAAGGTTGCACTATTAAAATTATCAAAACTGAACAAGTTAAATCGGTCCCTACACAATCTCCAGTTACCTATCTCTGAACAGTAAGTTTGTATATCAATGTTAGAAGACATGCGCTAGCAAGCACCGCTGTGTAGTTTAGTGATTTTGTAGGATCATAGGCCATACTCAATCTAGCACGTCTATAAAAAGGTGAATCATCGTGGGAGTAACTTGGTGGTGGAAGCATTTTAAACAGATTAGTGGATGCATTATTAAGTAATCATTAGGAGGCCACCCCGAACTAGTACACATATGCAAACCATTACAAGACTGCAAGATCATAACATTATCAACTGCCATGGTGTAGGGAAGAGTGAAGCCTTTTCTATACTGGAATCTAGAATCGAACGACACAAAATACCATTGAAATGGAGATCTAATGTTATTAACAAAAAGACCCACAGGAGGATCAATGTTAGTGATTTGGTTTCGGTTAAGGGTAAAAACAGGAGATGTGAGAATTCTTAGCCATTGGTTGGATACGGATGTAAAGAGATGAATACATAGCATAGGTAATCGGATTAATATTTCTGTCAAAAGGTCATCGTTTGTAAGGACTGGATGTGGTGGTGCATAGTTATCTCCAGCGTGTGTGACCCGATTTTTTGAAATCTCTAGTGTTTAGTGAATTTTGTAAGATTGTTTCAGAATTTTTTTAAAATGGAAGAGATATAAACATAAAAACAGAAAGGGGAGTCTCTATTTTTCAAACCCATGAGTTAATGCATCTTGGGAACCCACATTACCTGGGGAAGAGTTTTTTATGATTGGTGGGTGTAGTATTCAAGACGAGGATATCATCAAAAGGCACAGAAAACCAAGCCAAAATGACAATCTGAGCATGAAAAGGAAAAGACGCTGTGCTAAATCAAGGCCAAAGTCCAAAAATGCCAAGTCAGGTCAATACTGAAGAATCAGCAGTCAAACCGGAGCCGGAACTGAAAGAATACTATGTGAAAGCAATCTTTAACCATCTGATGGGCCGGGAGAAGCCAATAGTATATTATGAAGACTGGAAGACCAAATGTGGGCCCTCAAGTCAATTTCAACAGCCATTTGTGTGGCAATTGACAAAGACCGTTGAAGATTTGACGGCCCAATCCTAAGCCCAGTTACAGCCAATCTCAGCATTGTTTGTAGACGCACAAACCGAAGACTCCATAACCGTATTGGGCTTGAAAAAGCCAATAACGCAAACCCAATATCTTATTGGGCCCAACACCAAGGCCCAATGGGCCCTAATACACTGATGAAGCCCAAGAAGCCAAGAACAAAGCCCCATCAATCTCTTTTTTATAAAACATAAGGACCAAAAAATTATCAATTGTTAGTAACTTGTTTTATTAAAGAAAATGAATAAGTGAAGTAAAGGGTTATAAAACTGCCAAATGGATTTTCTTTTGTAAGTTATAATAACAGCAGGGACCAGTAAGATTTGCAAATATACCTTAGCCTTACTTTTATTCTTTAGTTATACAAGACAACAAGGGCGTAATTGTGGTCACTTTCTCGCAAACCCTTTTTATAACCAAAAACCAGGCTCCCGCGCAAATAAAATGAAAAAAAGAGAAGGAAGAGTTGAGGACTTACATTTGCATCATCTCCCTAAACTTGTCTTTCTGAAATCTGGATCCATAACTGTCCTTCCCCCCCGTACCCGCCATAAATAACCCAATTCTTTTTTTCTGTTTTTGTTCTACCCGCTTTCCCACTGTTTTTCGCCGCGCCAAAACCAGCTCCCAATGTACTAACCAGCTACACTCTCCCACTTCACACTCGCTCCCTAGTGCCTCCTATAAACCACTTTCTCAGCCAAATCACACAACCCGAAGTTCCCATCCATGGCTGAGAATGGTGTAAAGCCAATAAAGGGCTAGGATTGAGTATGCTGCTTCCTACTCTCACAAGAAACACAAACCAAGGAGTTTCGACTAGTATAAAAGAGCCAAGAGCAAGCCGACTACAAACACACTTTTTTTTTATGTTTTAAGTTTAATCTTAATTTTAAGTATTTTGCTTTTTAAGAATTATTTTGTACTGTGAGTTGTTTTAAATAGTTTTATGTGTAATCCTGCAAGTTTTTATAGAAGAAGTTAAGAAATTTCTTGTGTTATTCCAATTGTCAAATTTAAAGAAGCCTCATTAAGTAGCTTAATTTTCTGGTTTAAATTGATTAACATATGTTAAAAAGTAGTGAACTCCACTTGATTATCATTATCTCTGCATATTTAAATGTTTAATGCAGTAAAAAGAACGTTTGTTTGATATATTTAAGGGGTGTTGGTTTTTGCCTGAAGAAAGGGTTGCAATATGGTGGCAACCAATGGGTCAAAGACACTCAAGCCACATTTTGGCGAAAGTGTGTGAGACTTATATAGACTAGTATAATCAAAACTTTTTAGTTTAAAAATAAGTGTTTAGGTGTACTTTTGGTTTTCCTTGTAAAATTGAATAGAATTGCCATTTCAAACCAAACGAGCACTTAAGGCTGCTTATGCAGCTTAAGCCACAAATTATTTTGTGCTCATTTGAGTATTTTAGCCAATAACCACGCCTTGTTTGTCTCCCTTTCTTACGACCAAGCAAAGTCAAAGTTTAGCTTTGCGAATATTTTTGAGATTCCCCATCTTTAAGGCGCTAAAAATGCAGCTTGATCTTAGGTAACTCGTAATAGCTAAAATTTTGGAGAATAAGCTCTATTGCACCCTTGTACTTCTGTCTGTGTGGATTCGGGTAAAAAGCACTCTTGCGGCTTATTTCTATAAGCTCAAACAAAGCCCCTTTGTTTTTCTGCCTTTACTCCGCCCTGGTTGCTGAGCCACGCATTTGTGTCAGGCTCGCCCACTTCTCTTGTTATTTCATAACTAGCCCATAGGTTATTTTTGCTTGTTCTTGTAGTTATTAGTTCCCTTTTAATTCCCCAAACACCTCATAGCTTATTTCCCCCTTTAGGTTAGCTTATTTAGGGTTTAAAGTAGCACTTTTTCTGTGTTCTTGTTAAAAACTGTGAGACCATAGCTTATTTCACATTCTGTTATCTTTTAGGGCTTATTTTAGGTATCCTTAGCTGAGCATTCGGACTCTTAGGCCTAGTAGCTTATTTCATTTAGTGTTCCAGCTTATCCTTGTGAGTTAGCGCTAAAAAGATGAGAAAGCAAAAAAGGTCCAATAAGCTCTTTGAGCTTTGTTAGTTTCTGTACGCCCATAAGATCACTTTTCTGCTTATTGTGAGCCTTTCAGCTTATACTCCTTTTATGAAATAATGTTCTCTAAGTAGCCGCCTTTTACAACTTTGCTTCTTTTTTGCTTTTTGCTAATATAGCACTTTGGACTTACTTTTAATCGGGTCTCTTTCTTGGGACTGTTGTGTGTAAACTTTATTTTTCTGGTTAACAGTATTAGTCCCTGTCGGTTAGTTAGCCTGTTACTTCGTCTTGTCCTCTTGTGCTTTAGCTCTGTTAGTCCCTAGTAGTTAAACAGCAGTTAGTTTGTATTTAAATTGAAATTATTAATTTAGGTTTTTAAATCTATTAGTATGTAATTACTTTATTTAAAACAGTAAAAATTTGGGCCATTTATTATATTTTTAGAATTGTTAATTTTTTCTTTATTTAATTTCATTTTTTCATAATTTTTATAACTTTTTATTTTTTGTCTTTTTCTATTTTCTAGTTTTTTTAATTGTTTTAAATCTTATAAATTCATAATAAATCGCGCAAAATTAATAAAAAATTATTTTTCTTTTATGTAAAATGTTTGCTTTTGTCTATTTTAGTATTAAGGGAAAAAATATAAAATTCTAGTTAGGCTTTATTTTTTTTAAAATTTCAGTTTTAGACCCGTTGTTTACCGGTGCGTTTTACAGTATCTTTTCGTTTTACCATTCAAACGACCTCCCGCGGTTTTGTTCTAGTTTTCTTTATTTTACAAGTTAAGTTGGAATTTAGATTTAATTTTGAGATTTTTATTTAATTTTGATTTATTTTCTTAATTTTTAATATTTAGGGTGTCCGATACCTTATTCTGTTCCCGTATTTAATTTAGTGATGTTATTTTAGGATTCCTTATAAATATAACTGTTGTTTCCCGTAGGTTTTAAGATCCCGATTTGCACTATATTTGTTTCCCGATTAGATTTAAATAGGTTTTATTTAATTAACTTTTAGTTATATATTATCATCAGTATTTCAATCATTTCAGTTTTCTCATCAAACCAGGAAAAATTTCAATGCAGCCTCGTTGGGACATTCGGACCCGGGAAGATCTCTTCCGGAATCTTTTTTATCATTGATTTGCTAGTAGTATTTTATTCGTTTTACTATCAGACGATCAATTTTTGGCGCGACTGACGGGGCAGGCGATTTGCTACGATTCTATCCGACTTTGATCTGAACTTGTCTTATTGTTAATATACACATATGTAAAAAAACACAAAATATTTTTCTTTTCTTTGTATTGTACTTATCATATAAAATAAAAAAAAAAAAAAAAAAAAAAAAAAAAAACAAAAAATTTAAAAAAAAAAAAAAAAATAATAAAAAAAAATAAAAAAAAAATTGTCCATAAGAAATTAAAAATTTCACTAATTGGTAAAATACCAAATTTTAATATTCTCAACTGAGGTATATCAATATTAAGTTCCTGGTGTGAATATTGATTTGTCCCAACTCGAACAAAAGATTTAATACTTGCCTTCTGTGGTCATTTAACGATATTACGGCTCCTCTTTGCTGATTAAACAAACTATAAAGTCGGGTTTTAAGGGGGTTTGTTCCTAGGAACTACGACCCGAAAGGAGAAATAAGCTTCGCGCTATTCCTACTCGCCTCCGCTCTCTCTGTGAGTTTTTTCATTTGAGAGCTACGTGACGTAAGATTGCATTATCAGGTTTAAGGTTTGTCTAGAATTAGATTTTGTCCAATTGTGAAATATGTTGTTAATATATTACGAGAAAGAAATCCAAAAATAATCTTCTTTTTTCTTCGTATCAGGTTAATTCTTACGCCTTATCCCTCATATCTATTTAATGTCTTTATGGACATCATTTCGATTGTGCCTTGTAAAGCGATTAATATGCATGTTCGCTTGTGGAATTTGCACACTTCAGCCTTTTGTTGTTCAAAAGAGAAACTCAAAAACAAGATTTCTTGTTCCCAATGCCGATTCGTCTCAAGAACCACTATAAGATTTGAAGAATTTGTTTCATTGTGTGAGATCTGTTGGCTTTGGTCTTAATTCGTCGTAGAATGGAGCATGACACGAAAGGATTTTGCCGTGGAGAATGCTTTTCAAATAAGTTTCAAATACTTCCAAAGTCACTCCAATGACAATTCCAAACGTTGTTACTGCTCTCGAGAGCCATTCGGTTGTCAAACAAGAACCCTGTGTCAACATTCCTCACTAAAATCTTCCACTAATCGAGAAACAAAAGTGTTGTTCGGTGTGCGTGTTCGTTAATGGCATCTTTTCGTCAACAATGAACTTGTAAAGTCTTGGTGGAAGGTGCTCTGTTAGGTTATAATGTTCCACCGCGAAACTCTGATTATCTCTAATACAGGAGCCAACCAAAAAACCATTAATGAGATCGCAATGCTCGACAAGTGTGCAAATACCAAGAATGTTTTTGGTCATGCCAAAAATGTGGTTTAATTGTATATGACGGAGTTTGTTTTGTATTGTAAGTATTCGGAGTGAAACACCGAAATGTTTATAAACCTCCTTACTCATTAATATACATCCGCGATGATCAAACCATTCTCCACAAACCCCCGACTCATTCTTATGAGATATTGCTGAAAACATTGCTCTTATTATTGGTTACGTTTTGTTTCACCCAAGTTACGGTTGATCCAATCGGAAACCGTGTTACAATCAAGACTTTAATTTCTCACAAAATTACTGTACAAATTTCAAACAACAAATCTCCGTTGTGTTTGTGACTATTGTGGAGGTCATCATGAGACATTTCAGTGTCAACGAGAATGAAGACTATTACATGAGCAAAATCCTTGCATGATTCTAATTCTTTCGGTTTTGACCAACTTCAAACCCCGCAATTCTTTCCGTGTCAATCTTCAACCCTTCCTCAACCATAGAGTCGCATGGAGCTTGCAGAAGCCCAAGAGGACTATGTGAATCGAATTGAAATCGCTTGTTCAAAAATAGTTTAATCGTATGTATTTGGGGATAAACACCTAAGGTTCAATTGCATGCTTGGGATAACTTTATTGAAAGTTAGCTACGTACTGTAACCCGCGGAAGGCAAGAATTGCGTTGCAAACTTGTTCCTTAGATCTTGAAAATTCATAAGTGACGATGCTATCTGAGTAATCAATACTCCGCTTGGAATCGCCCATCTTCGTCTAATGTGATGATGATGATGACGAGGATTTATACCATTGCTCATCGCACCCATATTTTAATCAACCGAGGAGCCCGCGTAAACTCTCTCAATTTATTGGAGGATGAGCGATCTTAACATCCCATTTCGGCATATGTGAATCGGAAGAATTCATAAAGTGTGTAGTGTTGAATATTCCTTGTTCCAATCCCAGTGGTAGTCCAAAGTGTTCCCATAAGTGTGTGAGTGTGCTTTTCATGAGACAATTCACTCCGCCTCTTGACACTGTTGCGCAAAGATCAATATGAGGATTTCTTCTGATTTTTAACGGTTGATATTCTACTTCGAGCTGATGAAGATCATTCTCTAGTAACGATGTTCGAGTTAGTGAGGCATCACCTCCAATTCTTGAGCAGTTTTTGTTTGTTATTTTTTTTTGTATTTTTTAACTAGAAGGTGATGGAGATTGTTGTATTCCATGAAGTTGTGAGGATTGAGGCATGACATTCTTTTTAATCAAAGACGATACCCTTCGTGAGAAATTGTTGAATGTCAATCGTCTTGTGCTAAAATCAAGCTATTAAAGATAATCCCGTATCCAATCTTCCGTTGTTCGTGACAAGTCTTACCTCCACTTTCCTAAACTTTGTCTTGTCGGAGGTGACTGATACCTTGAATAATTGTCTTTGCCCGAATATGGAAACTTTCTGCTTTAATTGGGAGAGCCTAGTAGTGGCTGTCCCACTACTCATCTGCGTTATCTCTTCCAGGATTATTAAGCTTCTACATTGATAACTGATCAATTTTAAGAGAAGAGTAGTGGCAGTACCACTACTCCTGTTTGATTTTTTCTCAATATGATTGTTTATATTTGATCTTATCGAATGATCAGTTTCCTTCCTACCATAGGAGTGATTGTTTATCATTGCGGAGTTTCGCCGATGGACTTGCTCAATCCATACTCTCCACCGGAGTAATGATCGTTTTCTGCTTTAAGATCTGATGCCCGAGCTGGGCAATCTTACAATTGGATGTGGTGAGGAAATATTTTCCAAGAGAAGGTCGAACCAAGAGTTCATTGTGCTTAATGTATTGCCCACACTTGAGTTAGATTTCATACCTTCTAGTGATCATTTACGCTTTTATGTTGCTATGGCATCTTTCTCCCATTTCTTTCATTCACTGTTATTCCCACTGAATCTTTCTCTCCTGTGGGGATGAAGACGCGCACCCATATTTGATCCCGGCTATTTCAAAAAGTATCGACATTTTGCGTAAGCCGGATGTATCTCATCGGAGTGGAACTTTCTTGATATTCATGTTACTCATCTTAGTCCATCTTGAATGAATCGTCCGATGATAATTATTAATTTTCCACTTGTTTCCATCAAGGATCCATGTAAATCCTTGTGATGGGTCACTGCGCATCTGCGACCTAAACAAGCGCTTCTGGGAGGGCAACGCCGTTGTTTATCTTAGGTTTAATCTTAGTAGTATGTGTGTGTTTGAAGTAAGTGTTTTGTGTTGTTGTGTTAAGTAATGAGCTTAATCTTTCCATTTACCCGTGTTCTTCAATGTTGTTGTTATTGTTTATTGTCCAGGATTGCCGGATTGTGAAGGATCTCAGTTGTTTGTCTTTAATCAGCGTTTCACATCTAGTTCATTTGGGAATCCCGGATATCCTAATCTTATCGACTAAAGTTTATCTTTTTGGCATACCTCATTGAACGGCCTTAGGATTAATGTGTACCGCCTTCTTATTAGAAACTTCAGAGGACTGATGTTTGAGTTCTGGTTTGTGGGGTTATCTTCGAATTTGTGGTGTTTCGTGCAGCATTGTTACCACGTAAACCGTTTTGTACACCCAACATCCACAAAAAGAGAATGAAAAAATTGAAAATTGTTCAAATGTATATAAAAGTGTTTTGTCGCCAGTTTTGCTTTTTCTTTGGGTAGAATAAGAATAATTTTTGACTTGAATTCGGGGTGTGAGCCCCTAGCGTAGGTGTCCTTTAGGGCCAGTCTTTCACTGAATTCTATAGCCTTGAATTTTAAAAATGTGAAGAACGAAATGATAGAGTTAAATATAAAGTGTTATGTGCTTAAGCAAGATTTTCTAACAAGATTATACAAGTAACTTGTGGTTTTTCGTTCCGTGAATTTGCTAATCCACCTAATCATAGTACTCTAAGTTAATTCAAACTGTAAGTCAATCGATTGTTTTCAGATAAAAGCTGCAACAATTTGTATAGACTTGAGTTTTCAAAGCGAGATTTATATAGTGATTTAAAGATAAATATGCCAAGAAGCATGAATGTAAATCGTGAATGCAGAAAAATTGTAATGAAGTTTGAAATGTTTGCCAAGTGAAGCCAGCATTGATTTTATGGAGCAAGTAAAAAGATGTGTAGTGATAGTCCCACTCCGCTAGCTACGAGTGGTGGGGGTATCGCAGGAACTAAGACGTCTCTTATCTTCTATGGAGTTGGTGGTCGTGATATTCTCTTGAAGAAAGTCTTGGTGGGGTTCAACTAACGACACTTAATCCTTAGCCTATATTTGGAATTAAGGTGTTGATGTGTTTCCACTACGCTAGCAACGGGGTGGGTTTTCAAAACTAGAAGAACATCGTAGTTGGTTGTGATATCCTGGCTCCGTTAATACTCGTAGGTACGGGTTCAAACTAAGCAAAGCATTGCCTAACTTTAAAGAACTTATGATTAAGGATGTTGAATATATTGAAAAGTGTCTAAAGTTTAAATCTCGAAATCAAGTTAGAAGTCTTATAAGTTGTTGCTTTGAAGTCATATGCGAATTTTGGATTAATGACTTGAAATTAAGTTGATCATATGAGTTAAATTAAATTGGAGTAGACCACGATTCCATCGTATATGCACATATTGGGAGTTGAAAATTCATACGTCTAAGTATGAGGGCTTAACATATTAACTGAGTGTATCGACAAAGATTCTTGGTTAATTGCTTAGTCTGGAAATATGTGAAAAATCCAAGACGATGAATTTATCGTAGGACATCCGTAGATCACTCTTACGGGGCTTCCTCATTCTAGGGATCCGTATAATAAACTAAAGAAAGCCAAACTTGGTAGTGAAAAATGAGAAAAATCCATAAATATTAGTTGTTGTTCAGTGTAATTAGAAAATGTGAAAAACCGGGCTTACGTGTTTACTTCAATAACACTGTGTTGTGGTCCCACATTTTACCTTAGTTTGGGGGATTTGATAATGACTTAATTACACCATATCTATTTACGTCTAAAAAAACGAGCTTAAATGACCAAAAACACACAAAAACTGCCAAATATATGTTTGTTTTGCATTTGTATTGTGCAGGAAGTGGATATCATTCAGGAAAAGACAGAAAGACCAAGCCAAAATGACGAAAACATGATGCGATGAAATGGAGAAAATGTGCAATAATCAAGGCCAAAGTCCAAAAAGGCCAAAGTCAGAGTCATACTGAGAAGAATCAGCAGTCAAGCCGGAGCCGGAGACTTGAAGAATACTATTGAAAGCAATCTTTAACAACATCTGATTGGGCCGGGAAAGCACAATAGTATATTTATGAAGACTCTGAAGCCAAATGGGGCCCTCAATCAATTTCAACAGCCACATTTGTGTGCATATTGACAAAGACGTGAAGACTTTTGGACAAAGACTGTGAAGACTTTGAAGGCCCAATCCTAGCCCAGTTACAGCCAATCTCAGCCATTGTACACACAATAACCAATCCTGTACCTTATTGGGCCTTAAAAAGCCCAATAACATAAGCCTAAACCTTATTGGGCCCAGACACACTCAATTGGGCCCAATACAAGCCCAATAGCCCAAAACATCTTTTTTATAAAACTCAAGGACCAAAAATGTAAATTTTAAAAACTTGTTTTATAATTAAAAATGAAAAAATAAAGAAAAGGGGCCAAAGATGCCAAGTTTTAAAAGTTGTTTTATAAGAAAAAGAGAAAAATAAAACACAAGGACTAAAACTGCCAAATGGCAGTTTTCTTTTTAGTTATAAACCACAGGGACCTGATTTGCCATTACCCTAAACCTTCTTTGTTTTCTTTTTATAAACCACAAGGGCCAAAACTGCCACTTTCTAAACATGTTTTATAACTAAAAAAGGCTGAAAAAGAAAGTGACAAGAGAAAGAGAGTTGAGGGGCCATTTGTGCCTCTTCCCCATTGTTCGCGTTTAAACCCTGCAACCAACCCGTCCTTACCCAGCCTTCGCGCCAAAACCAAACCACCCCTTTCCCCACGTTTTCTTGCAATACCACTCTCCCACATACCTTTCCAGCTCACCCCTACTCATTCCCACCTTACCCTGCCCCTATAACTCTCTCCCTGGCACAGAACACTCAACCCATCGAACCTCATCAATGGCTAAGAATGACTCAAGACGAATGGATGGTTAGGATTGCTTGGGGAGTGTCCTACTCACACAGCTAGCACAACCCAAGACCAAAGACAAAGCTTTGAGCTGCTATAAAAGAAAAAGAGAGCAAACACCAATTTTTATGTTTTCTAGCTTAATTTTATTTCCAAGTCTTTCTTTTAATAAACTAAGTGTAACTCAGTTGTTTTTTTTAAAGCTTTATGTTGTAATCTTTCAGTTTTAATCAAAGTTAAGTGTTTTTGTGATATTGCATTTGTCAAAATTCAAACTAACATTTAAGCCTTTTAATTCTGTTTTATTTTATGTAAGAGTGTGTTAAAATGCTAAAACATTACTTATAATCACATTGTTACCCCTTCCCTTAACTAAAATCAGTAAAAAAATTCGTTTTTTATAAATAAGGGGGTGTTTGGTTTAGTGCTAAAATGGGTCAATATGGTGCAACCATGGGTCAAAGACACTCAGCCACTTTTGGCTGAGTGTGTGAGACTTATTAGACTAGTTTAATCAAAAATTTTTAGTTAAAAATAAGTTTTTAAGTGTACTTTGGTTTCTGTCAAAATTTGAATAAGCCATTTCAAACCAAACCACTTAAGCTGCTTATGCAGCTTAAGCACAACTTATTTATGCCATTTTGAGTGTTTCTAGCCATTTTGAAAGACCCTTGTGCTGTCCCTTTGGTTTGACCAAGTATGAGTCAAAAGGGGGGATTGCATGATCTTTGAAAACAGCCAATTTCAAGCCTAAAAATCAGCATGATTTAGTTAACCCTAATAGCTAATCTTTTGAAAATAAGCTTAATTACACACCCTTTCAATCTGTTTGTATTTGGTTTTGGCTAAAAAGATCTTGAGAGCTTATTTCAATAAGCTCAAATAGCCCCCTCACTGTTGCATTGCACCTCCCCTGGTGCTGAAACCCATTTTCAGCACCACTTCTCTAGCTTATTTCATAACTAGCCCTAGGTTATTTTTGCTTGTTCTTGTAGCTTATTAGTTCCCTTTTAATTCCCCAAAACCTCATAGCTTATTTCCCCTTTTAGCATAGCTTAATGGTAGCTTAAAGTAGCACTTTTTTCTGTTTTCCTTTTAAAAACTGTTAGATTTAGCTTATTTTCTCCCCAGCTTATTTTAGGGCTTATTCTAGAATACTTTAGCTTATTTAGGACTCCCCTATCCTTATTAACTGTCCCCCATAAGTTTCTAGCTTATTTGTTGGCTTAAACCCCAATAAGAAAGAAAAATAAGCTAAAAAGCTTATTTAGCTTTTGCAGCCTTAAGAGCTTAATTTTCTGGCTTATTCCCTAGGATTTAGACAAAGTGCTTATTACAAAAAATGTTCCTCTTAAGCCCCTGAATAAGTTTGCTTTTTTAGGTTTTGGCTAATAAGCACTTTGGACCCACCTTGCAATCGGGGTCCACCTCAGGGACCATTTGTGTAATTTTCGATTTTCTAGTTAACTTTGTTAGTCCTTAGGTTAGTCACCCTGTTACCCCGTTTGTCCTTTCAGTCCTTTTCACTGTTAGTCCCAAAGTTAACTTTAGTTAGTTTATTTAATTTAATTAATTTAAATTAGGTTTAATATTAATTAGTTTAATTACTTTTAATTAAAACAGTAAAATTTGGGCATTTTCATATTTTTAGAATTGTTAACTTTTTCTTTATTT
>BQNB010052777.1:0-40323 GCA_026074375.1 Tanacetum coccineum | reverse complement strand
TGTGTTGTAGTTCTTACTCGATGGATTAAGAAAATGGAGTCCGTGCAGGATATGAGTGGTTGTAGTATTGACCAAAAAGTGAAATAACATTGCTGGTTCATTTATGGGTAAGGCTTTAACGTGGTGAAACTCTCAGATCCCCATGTTAAGCCAGGAAGTTGCATGTCATGGAATGACTTTAAGTTAATGATGATAGAAGAGTTTTGTCCTAGTCATGAGATGCAAAAGTTGGAAACTTAATTGTGGAATCATGTTATGGTTAGGGTTGGTGATAAGTGTAAAATACACATATCCGTTTGTACCTAAAATAACCCAAAATAGTCTAAAAATGGCAAAAATGTGCTTGTTTCTGTGTTCTGTGTGTGTAGGTACGGATAAATCAGAAATTATAAGAAAACCATCAAAAATAAGCAAGCACGGACACGAGAACGGAAGAGTGTACAAAAGCCGGAAGCCAAAGCCAAAAAAAGTCAAATCTAGAGTCAACTCCAGTCAATCTTGGTCAACAAGACCCAAAATGTTTCAAAATAACCCCTCAACTTTCAGAAAAGTCCATAAATGGTCCCTAACCCTAGAAAACTCACCCGGATCTAAAAGCCCAATCCTTAGCCCGATAACCTTTTTTTTATAAACCACAAGGACCTAAACTGCCAAGTGCAAAAGTCTTTTATACCTACACCATTTATAAAAACAAACACAAGGGCCATATTTGCAAATTCCTCAAAGTCATAACTAAATTTCACCCCCTTTCAAGTTAAAAAATGGGCGGGTAAATTTGTTACCACTATTTACCGTCTTCTTTGTTTCACCATGGGTCAAACTTAAAGGGATAATCCAAATCAAAGGGTGCGTTAGTCAATTCAAGAGCTCCTTAACACAAATGAAGGGCCAAATCAGTCTTTATCAAGGGATTACTTAACCTCACTCAAGCATAAGGACACGTCATCAATGGAGAAGCACACAAGGGGCGTGGGTTTTGCACTAAACTCACTCACGCAACTAACACAATGTCACATCAATGGAATGACACGTTGGCGATCCTCAGATACACACAAAAATAATCAAACGGCTCAAAATCATTTGGCAATGATTAGAAGAATCAAGGGTGCGGATTGTAAGCTAGGAGATGGATTCAGGAGGCCTAGAAGCTTCACTATGGTGCTATAAATAGCACCCTCATCACACACATACAATGTTCCTGATCTTTTTCCTTTTCTAGTTTTTTAGCCTAGTATAGTTTTTAAGCTTAATATAATTTTTAATCAGTTGTAATTTCTTTTTAAGGAATGTAATTCAGTTTTAATCAATGAAATTTAGTTTAATTTAGTTATAAACTCTCTTTTCTCTTATTTCATAAGCTCTCTAAAATAGCCAAAGTGTCTCAAAAAGCTAATAAGCTCATATTAAGCTCTTTCAGTCTATAAGCTGAAATAGAGCTTATTTAATTAAGTAAATAATCATACTAAAAAAACCTAAATCAAGCTTAACCATATATTTACCTTTAACTTGTGGATTTATTTGTGCTTTTTGGATTTTAGTTACCATTATGGAAGGGTCAAAGAAGGACTTAACTCCTAGCTTATATTATAAGCTTGGAGAGCTATGTAGCAGCTTAATTGGTGTAAACTTTCTAGTTTAGCTGAACTAAGGGTTAGTTGTTTGCATTACTTTATGTCTTTAATTCATAGTTTAGATTTGCTTAAAAATTGTGCTTAATAAGTGTAGGATTGGCTTATTTGCTATTCTGCATGCTTATTAGTGCTTAATTTTCTCTAATTGTGCTTATTAGTACCAAGATGAAAATTACGTTGCCAGGAATTTTTATCTTGTATTAAAGCTCAAAAACTAAAACTTTATACTACAAGAAACTTTAAACACACCTTTATATTAAAAACACTGCGGAAGCTTGATTGTTACAAGTGGTGGTGGTAGTAGTAGTGGTGGTGTTTGATGGTTTTCGATGATTTTTACAACTGAATACAACTGCCTTTTATAGGCTATACAAGAAGAGAATATGCCATTGGCATATAGCATATGCTTTGGCATCTTAGCATATTCCAGGGAATAAACTATGGCATATTCCCTGGCCATAATAATTCAAACTTAATAATACATGAGTGGGACCGGCGGCTTTATTATTTAAACATATGCGGGTCCGGCGGCTTTAATAATTAAACATAGTGGTGGGGTCGACTTCTTTTTATCTTTGGACTTTGTAGCACGCGTTTGTAGACTTTTGTTACATACGGGCCCTTCGAGCTTCTGGACAAAGTGGTACGGGACGATTCGATTTTATCGCTTGTAGACTATAATCATCCCATCCCGGGTCCACAATAAAAATCGAATCGTCACTGCTTTCGTCATCTTCTAGAAACCCTTTCCTGTTGTAGCGGTGCTTGCCATCGTTGTTGTCGTCGTCGTTGATTGCGTTGTCGTCGTTAGATGTTATTGCGTCCCAATCCTTGTGCCAAGGCTTCCAGTTCGATGAGGATTCTTCTGGCTTCTTTATTTTGAACTCTAACATCTTCTCTTTGATCGGACCAGTGGTTGTCTTTGGTTGACTTCCCAAAACAGATTTGAGCTTTGTATTGTATGATTGCTTGTAAGTGTCGCATGGCTTTAACTGCTTCTTTTGCTGCTTGAAGTTCAAGGTCTTGAGCGACTGATCTCCATGCATCAGATTTATCCATTCTGATTGTGGATTTGGTATGCCTTGAGCTGGTAAGATTTATAAATTGCACCTGGTGCTTCATGTGTGACGATATTTGTTTGTGAAGAATCTTAGGAAAGTGTAGTTTGGAAATCTTCATGACTTCTCGCCAAGGTGATCTACATAATCTTCTAGAGGTATTGGGGGACATTTAGAAGCTTCCTCCACTGAGTAAAATGAGCAGCATGCTAGTTAATGAATTCCTTCATTTCTCCTGTGCATCCTGCAAAACAAAGGTTAACAAGTCTCGAAAGAGAATCAGCAAGGGTGTTATGCTTTCCTTCTATGTGTTCTATGTTAATTTTGACTCCTTTCCCGGTGACTGCATCTGCAAACTTGATCCATCTAACCCTTAGGATATTTGTTTTATTACCTAATTAGTTTTATTGTAAAAACTAATGATGGCTTGACAATCTGTTCTTAGAGTGACTTCTTGTTTGTCAAGGTAGTAAATCTTCAATTTCTCCAGGGTGTTGATGCATGCATTGATTTCGGCATCAATTGTGGATTGAGTTGTTGAGAATTTGCCACTTTCGTATAGCACATATTTTTTCTGAAAAAAACTCTTGATCCTCCTTGCTCTTTTCCCATTTAACTATTCTCCCCATCCTAGCCATACACCATCTGTTTCCAGAATGAGTAACATTTTCCTTCCGGTGGAATTTCCAGGTCTGGAAGGTTTTGAACTTGTTCTTTGATTTTTCTGACTAATTCATAGTCAGAGGTCTTCAATCTTTTATCTCCATGAGCGTTTGTCTTTTCATAAAGAGGCCTTAAGAGTATCCCAAGCTTTGGGATATGAGTTCGAGCGTAATTAAGGATTCCTAAGAATGACCTTAATCCCTTCTTCGTCTTTAGCTCTTCTTCATTTGAATTTAGCAATCTCCTTTATGATATGTGGTTGCAGAGCTTGATTGTTCAGTCCCATCTCCTATAACTGCTACCAAGAAATCTACTGTTGAACTGCTAATCTTCATTTTGATATGGAGTAAGACCAAACCGTTGTCTTCACAGATTTTTAACATTTTTTCCAAATGTTTTGCATGATCTTTTTCATTCTTTGAGAAAACCAGTATATCATCAATATATACTGCGATGAATGATTCTGTTCCTCTGAAGCATTTATCCATCTTTCTTTGGAATACTGCTGGTGCATTTTCAAACCAAAGGCAAAACCTAGCCTTCATAGAGTCCCCCTGGGACAAAAACGCAATTCCAAGGATTGATCTTCTTCCATAGCATACTTGAATGGAATCCTGAATTGAGATCAAACTTTGAGAATAACTTTGCTCCTCCTATTCGCTCTTGATGATCGTGTTTAAGCCTGGTAAGAGTATTGGTCTTAGTATGTGTTATCATACAAGGATTTGTAAATTGAACTACCATCCTTTCTTTCCTTTACTTCTCTTCCTGTTGTAAGATACCATTTGTTGATCCTGAATTAACGATCATCGCCATCGTTCTGTGTCTGCTTTTACTTGGGCGAATAGCACCAATTTTGAGAAGACTATCTACATGTTTTCTGAACAAGTCTTCCATTGCTGGTGTTACATGCTTTAATGGCTTGTCTTCTATTGTAACATCTGGAATTGATGATATCCAGTTTACAAAAGTTCACCATTCTTCAATCCGAAGGCTTGAGGGTTCTTTCTCCAATGTACCTTGCTGTTTTAACCTTCAATGACAGGTTTAAAACTGTTCTTGGAATGCCCTACTTCCTTCTATGGTTTAGAAATATAATAGATTCCTTATCTCAAGAATTCTCTTCACTGACTTCTAATTCTGCAAAATTCCTGCCCAATTTCGTTTGATTTGTAAGTCTTGATTTTAGTTACCTTCTTAGGTAATGGTTATTACATCTCTTCTATTCGACTTCCTCCTTTCATAGATCTTAGGAAGTTAGCTCCCTATCAGCATTTCGATACCTATTGCTGTCTCTCATATCAACAAGCTATATAGAGGTAATCCTGAAATTGTTTTTCCCGTCAATTAGGAAATGCCTGAGCTTATAGCTTATGATATCCTGTTGACTTGTATTTAAGCCATAGAAGACACAGTCTGATGTTAGTAGGTTCCAAGTTGCTTCTTCTGGAATAACTCTCTTGTATATGCAAACATGCAGATGCTACCTGTGTCGATTATTGCAGTGTTCCAAAAGCTTGTCATTAGGATATCAAACTCAACTTAACATTGTAAAGTTTGATTGGTAACTTCCTAATTTTGGACCTGCAGTGGCGTTCCCAGAAAGTAAATGAACTTCTTCTCTACGCAAGGTCCTTGCATCATGAGTGTTTCCCATGGTGGGAATTCATCTTTAGAAATGGAACTTCAGTTTCTTTTCCTTCTTCGCAACTGAGCTTTGAGTTTTCTTATTTCTTCCTCCGTTTTGTTCTTCAAGCCTTCTTCATTCATCAGTCTCTGAGCTGATCAATGATCTTATGGGACATCTGAAATATCCCTTTACTAACGACTTTCTTTCGACTATGCGCCATATTTTCTTCTTCTTTTGCAAAGCATCTTGCTTTTCATAGTCTCTTTGGCTTGATCTCTGAATACATTGTTGCACTTGTTCTGTCTTTTCTTTCAAAAGTTCTTTAAGAAGATTTACTTCATTGCTGTTGCTATTGAAGTTCTTCTCTTCTTCCTGCTTTTGAGGCTGTTTTCTTTTGACATTAACTGTTTTGTCAAGATAATTTCTTGCACAAAGGGCACATGCTGTGAGTTGGCACTTGGGACAAAGTTAATTCTTGACTTCAGTGGTTATATCCACAGAAATAACAGATGGTATAGTTTTGTACCGTGTTTCATTCCATCATAGCTCACAGTCTTCTACTTTTGACGGTAATTCTTTTGTTTGTGTATTCACGATCGACTGATTGAACCATTTCTGCTATCTTTGTTGGTGGTCCTGGGTGGAACATAAAGGCATGATGACCGAATTGATCGTCTTCTTCTTCCAGATCGTCATCACTTTCAAACTCTTCTATTGCCATGAAAACTGTTTCCTTCAAACAGGGGCATCTGGACCATCACACTCGATGACTTTGATAGTATTCACCTTCTCCATCTGATATGCTGTACACACTGCTATCACAAAGTTCTGCTGATACATATAGTTCCAATTGCATCAAGATCCAATTCTTGATAGACCTAAGCTGATCTAGCAATGTTTCCTAGTTACTTCTGCAATCTTTTGTGCATAAATGTACCCTTCCTTTCCACTAATTAAACATTTGCATTCTTCACATCGTCCTCTATCGTCTTATGTATTTTTCTCTGAATGGCTTCACATGAGAATTGGTAGCGGCTTGCCATTGTATGTTTCTTGATTTCCTTCATTCGCATAACTTTCTTCCTGTATATTTTGTAATAACCAGGAATTGGTATGGCATAACCAAAGAGATAATCCCTTAATTTCTTTAGCGAGTGCTGCATCTTTACACATTTCGAGACGAAGGTAATGATAAACTTGATTCAGGTAAAACTTCTGTAGCGTAAGACCAGGATGTTTAGCCCTGAATGATTCCTCTATCTTTTTGGATAGGGATGGTGGAAGTTTGGCAAAGAGCTTTTCCGTTGTTGAAGGAAAATATAATCTTCCCGATTTGGTTGCCAATTGCCTGAAATCTTCTAAGAATGACCACAAATTTTTAGTGTCTTCACAGGTTATTCTGTCTAAATCCCTGTATGCTCTGTCTTGTTCATCAGTTGAGCCACGGTATGGATCTTCTAACAGAATTAGCTGCCTTATTTGAGATGAGTTATTAGTTTGTGGTGCATCCCGAATTGCATCAAACACAAATGCATTTGGTAGTGCGTTCGCCATTGTTGCCACATTAACTTCTCACTTTCTCCAAGAAGATTTTCCACAAAAGCTAACTTTGCTTTGTTATCAGACCATGTTTGATTGTTGAGTCTATTTAGTGTTATAGACTCCCATCTGGATATTACTTCTGACCATAGGCCTGGGTCTGATGGTAATACTCATACTAACTCCATATACTGTCCATGCCGTAGTGGTTAGAGACCACTGTGAGTTTGTAATACTACACCATATCGTGTATCCTCCATTGAATATTTTACTTTTTCCTTAAGGATAACCAAACTGATAGTCTGGCCTATAGAATGGTTGTGGATTCTGTTGTGCCGGTGGATAGACTGGTGGCCCCATGATTGAATCATATGGGGGTTGATAACTTTGGGTTGATTCTATTTGTGAGGATGAATAATGAGGAATCAGTTCATTCATGTTTCTTGATGATTGTGCTGCCATTTTTTTTGAATTTTCTCGAAACTTTGGGTATGGTAAATCATCATCATCATCATTTTCTTCCTTAGAAAGATGAAGAATTGTATATTTCTTCATCTGTTTTAGCTTAAATAGCTTTAGAACTTGAGTTTTAATTTCTGTCTTAATAATTCCAAAAATCCAAAATATAGTAGCATAATCTTAGATCTTATAATTTAGCTTAATTAATTGTTGAAATATGTTTGTTAAGCTTGATATAAGCTAGTAGTCATCTGGTAATTAAGTTTTGATAAGTAGAACTTAGTTTTAAAAGCTTTTTAAAAAACTGTCAATGAGTTAAAGGGGTGTTTGGTTTAAGCTACATTTGACTAACAAAATTCAAAAGTTATTTGTGCAAAACCTTTTGAGACAGCTTTGATTTCAGTAAAACACAAGTGAAAACAAATTTCATAAGTTTAGTTTCCATTTTAATCAAATTATGGCTTATTATGATGATCTCAGCACCAGGGCACTTTTTAGCTTAAATTAGGATTGCTTATAGTTGTTCTAGGATCTCTAGGCTTTGTTTGTGCTTGTTTTATGTTCATACACACTTGATAGAATGTGTCTAGTGCAGCTTTAGCTCAAAAGTTTGGCTGCATTTTGGTCTTTGTGGTATTACCAATTGCACCAGCAATACTAACATCAGTTAGTACTGCTGATCTTTAAGCTTTATTTTAGGATAGATAAAATAGGAATTAGAAGCTTAGATTTAGGATTGTTTTAGTTTTCATATAACTTAGGATTAGTCACTGCTTATTTTCCATTTCCAACTTCATTTGCTAGCTTAATTTTGCTTAAAAAAAAGCTTAAACAGCCAAAAGACCAAAAACAGTAGGTTAAATATTTAGTTTCTAAAAATCTGAATTCCAGCTTAAGGTAGTAGTTTTTATTGCTTAAATAGTTAGTTTATAAGTAGTTTAATAAGTTTTCAGAAGCTCATAGTCTAGATTTGTTTTTTTTAGCTTTTTAGCTTAATTTGATTTTGTGCATTTTAGCTTAATTCCTGAGTTAGCCATTTTCATAATCATTTTCAATAGCTCAAAAGTGTTTCCAGCTTTTGTTTCTTTTCTTAGTTAGTTTAAGCACATCTTAGGGAGTTTAGAACAGCTTTCAGATTTTACTTTAAGCTTATTTTGAGTTTTTTACAGCTTATTTAGCAAAAACCAAGGATAAGCCCTTGTTTCTGTAAACAGCTTATTGATAAGCTCTTATTGAGCTTATTAGTGGTTTTAAGCCCATATAGCCTTTGTTAAAGTTGTTCTTGCCAGCTTATTCTCCAACTTTGCTCTTTCAAGTTTTTCCAAAAAAGCACTTTTTAAATCTCAACTTATTTTTAGGCTTTAAGGGACTTGGGGTGGAATCGGGCTTGGCCTCAGGGTAGGTTTTGTAATTTTGATATTTGCTTGTTAACTCGGTTAGTTCCCCGTTTGTCCCTTTGTTTTCACTATTAGTCCTTTAAGGTTTTTCATAGTTAGTCCTCAGTTAGTTATAGTTAGTTAGTTTTTAATTTTTAATTAATAATTAGGTTAAATTTTTAATTAGTTTAATTAAAGTTTATTAAAAAGATAAAAATTAGGGCTTTTATTTTTATAAAATTTCTGCACATTTTCTTTATTTAGTGTAATTTTTATAAAATTTTTAGGATTTTATTTTTAATAGTTTTATTATTTTTATAGTTTTTAAATTAGTTTAAATTTTAGAAAAATCATATCTTTTAAACTAAAAAGCCAAAAATAGTAATTCCTTTTTCTAAAATTTTCTTTTTCCTAAAATTTCCTTTTGTCCTATCTTAGGTTTAGAAATTTAGTTTACATTTTTTAGGAGTTAAATTTAGTTTTCTTGCTAATTTGTCGCGTTATATTTGTTTCCCGTTAATCATTTTAAATGTTTAATTGCTTTTAATTGTTCAATTTTACTTGTTGCTTTTTATTTAGTAGTAATAGATTATCAAATCATCTATTTTCTTATTCAAATCATAATCCAAGCTTAAACGAGGTTTCAATTTCACTAGTCGTTGGGGAAACGACCCGGGTGATCATATTTACCCGGTTAAATATACGTATTATATATTATATTATATATATTTTTGAGAGTGAATTTTCCTTAGGGAATTTTCTTAATTGCTCTTTTGAATATTATATTTTATAGTGTATTTTATTGTGTATTCAAAACTCAACACCAGTTGGCCATGCGGCTTATACTGATAGGTTCCATGAGTTGGCTAGTTTAGTTCCACATTTAGTGACTCCTGAAAGTAGGAAGATTAAGAGATACGTGTATGGCCTTGCTCCACAGATTCGTAGGATGGTGGTAGCAACGGAGCCAAAGACTATGCAGAAAGCTGTGCAGATTTCTGGTACACTGACCGATGAGGCTGTTAGGAATGGATCAATTAAGAAGGTTGAGAAAAGAGGAATTGTGGGAGAACCTAGCAAGGATAAGAATGGTAGGGATGATAATAAGAGGACTAGGACTGGAAATACTTTTGCTTCAACCGCAAACTCTGTAGGAAGAGAGAATGCGTGTGCTTGGCCTAAGTGTACCACATGCAACTTATTCCATGCACCCGGAGGGTCTTGTCGCACATGCTTCAATTGTAACCGCCCGGGTCATCTTGCAAGGGATTGTATAGTTGTGCCTAGGAATGTAAACCTGGTAAATGTAAGGAACCTAACACCTGCTCGTAGAGCATGCTATGAATGTGGGAGTACCGACCATCTCAAACCGGCATGTCCTAGATTGAATAAAGCACAAGGACCGGGAGGAAACCATCCAAACTAAGTTGTTGCTAATAACGGGGGTCAGGGTCATGGAAACCAAGGGAACCAAGCTAGGGGTAAGGCATTCATGTTGGGAGCAGAGGAAGCCCGCTAGGATCCTAACATTGTGACGGGTACGTTTACTTTAAACAATCATTTTGCCACTACCTTATTTGACTCTGGTGCCAACTATAGTTTTGTTTCCACTACTTTTATACCTTTGTTAGGCATAGAGCCCAGTGAATTAGGTTTCAGATAAGAGATTAGATAGCTAGCGGGCAGCTAGTAGAGATTGATAAGGTTATTAAAGGTTGCAAACTAGAAATCGAGGGTCATGTCTTTGACATCGATTTGATACCATTCGGGCATAGGAGTTTTGATGTAATTATAGGTATGGATTGGTTGTCTAATCATGAGGCTGAAATAATTTGTCATGAGAAAGTAGTGCGGATACCACTACTAGATGGCAAGGTGTATAGAGTATTAGGAGAAAGACCAGAAGAGAAAGCGAGACTTTTGATGAGTGCTAAGGATAGTGATAAGAAACAAGAAGAGATTGTTGTGGTTAGAGATTTTCTCGAGGTGTTTCCGGACGATTTATCAGGATTGCCACCTCTCTAAAAAATTGAGTTCCGGATTGACTTAATCCATGGAGCTGTACCGATTGCAAAGTCTCCTTATCGTTTGGCACCTTCTGAATTGAAGGAGTTGTCGGGACAACTCAAGGAACTCCAGGATAAAGGTTTCATTCGACCAAGCTCGACACCTTGTGGAGCACCTGTTTTGTTTGTAAAAAAGAAGGGTGGTTTTTTCAAGATGTGTATTGACTATAGAGAATTGAACAAGTTGACTATTAAGAATCGTTATCTGCTTCCTAGGATTGATGACCTATTTGACCAACTGCAAGGGTCGCAGTTTTTCTCAAAGATTGACCTTAGGTCTGGATACCATCAGCTGAGAGTGCATGAGGATGACATTCCAAAGACTGCGTTTAGAACTCGTTATGGACATTTTGAGTTCACAGTAATGCCCTTTGGTCTGACTAACGTACCAGCGGTATTCATGGATTTGATGAACAGAGTTTGTAGACCTTATCTTGATAAGTTTGTGATAGTGTTTATAGATGATATCCTAATCTACTCTAAGACTCGAGAAGAGCATGTAGAACACTTAAGGTTAGTCTTGAAACTGCTCAAGAAGGAGAAACTATATGCTAAGTTTTCTAAGTGTGAGTTCTAGCTAAGAGAAGTGGAGTTTCTTGGGCATGTGATAAATGGTAATGGGATTCATGTAGACCCTAGTAAGATTAAAGCTGTTAAGAATTGGAAAGCCAAGAATTGGAAAGCCCCCTAGAACTGCCGACTGAGGGTTCGTTCATTCTTAGGATAAAGATGGATATTACCGTAGGTTCATCGAGAACATTTTCAACATAGCTAAGTCTTTGAGTGTTGTTGTAGTCTGGTGTATATTTTTTATGATTCAAGTTTTCAATTTATATTTGCCGACTTTACCAAAACAATACTTTAACGGGCGTGTACCGGTCGTGGTAGAATTTCGTGGCTAAAGATAGGGTGTCGCCCGCTGAAGCGAGGTTAAATCTCTCAATTTATTAATATTTGGTTACCTAATCTAAGTTAATTCTAATCTTAGTCAAACCTATGCTAATCCTATGTTAGTTCTAATCCTAATTCTAACAGGTAAAATGGGGGTTTCAGCCTGAGAGACTGGCACGAGTTTGGTTGGTGACTACAATCAATTCAAGACACTTTAACCCACGCAAGCAAATTAACAAAAGATAAAAGAGCGGTCGAGCCTTATGATAGAAAACTGTATTAGCCATCATTAATCCGATTAGAAGTTGGTTTGTTTATTCAGTGCAATGATTACTTATCTCGAAGAGGCATATCATTCTTAGACTTAGGCGGGACTTTATCCTAAGACCTAGACACATTAATTCTATCACAATTAAAGCATCCGCATAAAGCATCCTTATTTGCTGATTATAATCTATCTTAGGGATTAAAGCAATGGTGATCTTGTTAAACCCTAGCTCATAGAGACTTTACCCACTTACTGCTTAATGGCAATTTATACTCTAGAAGTCCACTTGTCCAACTATCCAATGGAATCAGAACATTATTTGTTGAATTATCTAAATTCACTTTTCAATAAACCAAAGGCATTTTCCGTTAACTAGTTAAGCCATAAGCGTATCCTTAGCACGATTTTAGAAGGACAATACTTGTGATCCTATGATTCTAGATGTATAAATCACTATATGGAGAACTATCCCGACATCTAGATTACTTGGTCTGTATCACCAGATCCAGTTGAATGATAGGTCGCATACAAAAGCACATAAACAAGTATGAATTGATAAACATAAACAAGCGATCAACAAAGCAATCGAGATATAAACAAAACCAAAACATTCAGATCTTCATAATAACCGTTAATGCCCGAAGGTGTTAGCCTTCAAACATCATAATTAATACAAGAGTAATTGTTTTAGCCAAGGTAAACTAACCAAGTTAACGAATGATACCAAAAACTTAATGATTACAAAAGTATAAGAAATTACACGTTGTCTTCTATAGATTGGAATGCGTTGCAAGACCTCTTCTGTTCTTTTTCTCTTTTGAAAATTGACTTTTGTGGTTTAGGTATCGAGAATATTATTTAGCACACTTAAAACTTGTTTTTGAGTTTTGTGTTTATAGGGTCTGGAAGTTGGTTCGATACGGCGTATCCAAGGGATTCGATACGGCGTATCCAAGGGATTGGATACGGCGTATTAGAGTTTCTTAGAGTTGGGACCACATTTGATATCTTCCAGAATCTTCACATACCATATCTTCAATACAATGTATTGAGCTTCTCTGGATACGGCATATTGAGCTTGTTTCCTTGTGGTCTTTGGTGAGTGCAGGCACGGATACGCCGTATCTTCCTTGATGGATACGGCGTATTGTTTGTCAGAATCATTAATCTTAAAAATATCTTCGTTTAAGCTCCAGAATGCGCGCCTTTTGCTAATATTCACCAAGTACTCCATAATTACTGTAATTCTCAAATATAAACGATTAAGTAACAATTCTTTGCAATAATTATACAAAATGGGTTAAATACATGAGATAAATGATGCTATAAAATAGACGTTATTTGATGTCATCAAATATCCCCCACTTGAATCCTACTTGTCCTCAAGTAGCCTTTAGAAATTTATAAAATGTATCCCTAAGGATATTTTCCGTTAAAGCATTCATTTGATCTATTATAAGTACACAACCAAACACCTTACGAAATAGGAATATGAAAACACTCAAATCACTCAACTAATATATGTGGTAACATGTAACTAATTCGCTCAATTGCTCGGTCGTGACGAGTATTCTATCATAAGCTTGGCAAGGATACACATCTCCACCGCTAAAGCTAAGGAGTAACAAGTTTATAAAGGCAAATATAGGTTTGTATGAGAAGGCTTAGGGTTGATTACTCTAACTAATCTTTATTGTTACCAATATTCTAGGAGGGCGACAAAGACCACACATACACATCCGTAACGATGAGATAGACACATGTGACTACTCACTCCCACCTTGAATAAGCTAAAGAGTAGGAATAGTAGAGTAATATAAGGTATGGATCTTCTAACTTTCACCAATAGTAATAAACCAACAAGGCAGCTGAGACATGCATACATGGCCGTAACAACGGAATAAACATGCATGCTCAATCACATCCTCATTCGCGTAAAACCTATGGTTAATGATTAGGAAAGGGAATTAAATTGTTGTTAAATAAAAATTAAGAAACAAATAGATTAAGTCTAAAATACAAGTTGCTAGACACTTTTTCTCGACCGTTACCATGATAAAGACACAACTATTTACAATGTCTTGATCATAGATCAAAAACAACAACCTAAGTTGGCGTTCCCGTAACGGTCAACTTCCCAATCATCCCATACTTTACATACTGTGTAAGGCAAGTGGCGATATCTTCCACTTTATATAATACTCTACACGTTATTGTATCAATGAATAATCGATTCTTCATGTAATTTTTTCGGTAGTTGCAAAACGATTATCTTCAAACTTCCCTCTTTTTTTGTTGCGATTTTTCTAATTTTTTCGATTTTTTTTCACACTATACTATGAAACTCGATGTAGTTTCACCATCTTCCCGATCATAATAATTCTGGATACATCCTTCGGTAATTCTTTATTCTTCGGACGTACCATTAATTACTATGGAAGTAAAAATATATAAGTTTTGACTATAATGTACATTCCCATTTGCGATGTGCAAATTTCTTCCAACCACACAAGACTTAAGAAATACAAACTTTACACTTTAAGCAACTAGCAACTGTAAAATAAACTTAATCTAACAGGGTAGGCTAAGGTGTAAAGGTGTAACGAAACAAATAATTGGTGTAGTTCCTAAAGGATTGGCTCTACGGGTTGTTCTAGGGGTATCTTACTCTTAAAGTGAGAGTAAACAAAGGGTTTATACGGGGGTTAACTAACCAGTGTAGTTAGTTAATAAGCAACATGTAAAGGCGATTTGGGTGTAATCCTAAAATTTACCAATTTAAACAAGTTACTCCATCTAAATCCATAGTACTCATTATTGCGGTCTCGAATAGATATACCAAGCCAAGTTCTAAAGTCTACTACATCACCGGCACACTCATATTTTGTGGAATTTGGGTAAACATTTGGAAACGGATAAGGTTAAATCCTCACAATATCTAACAAGGGTTATTGTGTGCGGGTTATGTATCAAGTAATTTCACAAAAGTATGCTTGAATTTTTTTTAAATTTGAGCATAATTTAAGCATTTTAGTGTGAAAATTAGGACAAGTAAACATTCTAATTCCATCCCCCACTTGAATTATACAACGTCCTCATTGTATATATAAAACATTAAATACGGGAATTTAAAAAGAATTAGAATGAGAAACTCCCCTGATATTTGCTCGGTAGATTCTCCATGTTGAGTTTATTAGCAAGAATTCGTGTTGAACAGCCGCCTTGAAGTTTCAAGACTCCAACACTTCAAGATCTCCAGATTTGTAAATTCTCCACCAATATTCGTCGATATTTCTTTCACGAGGTCCTGTATAAAATATAGGAAAAAACGTGTATTCCTATCTTGGTACCTACGGTTAATTTAAACTAAACTAAACAAACTAAATACGGGTCAGTTTTGGTGAATACGCCGTATCATGTGCATGAATACGCCGTATTGACAGAACTGACAATAATGTTTTTAAAGTGCATAAAAAATAAAGACTGATAACGTCCAGACAATCAATACGCCGTATGGTATGGAGCGGATATGCCGTATTGATGTCTGGGAAGACAGACTCGATAAAATTAAATAACAATCTGGGTTGTCTCCCGGGAAGCACTTTTGTTTACAGCGAAGTCTTTAAGTTAGACTTTTCTTCAGCTTCTCATCACAGTTATTTGTTGCGCGTCACCTTCCATCCGTTGTCCTTTTTCTGAAAAATATCTTGGTAGATTTTGGACATATTATCTTTGTTTCTCTCCCAAATATCATATTCACTTCTTTTTATAGCAATATATTCTTCAATGGGTCTAAGCGAGTACTAAATAGCTTCAAACTTTTCTGCTCTACACATTCTTTTGTTGGGTTGTTCATCAATGAATTTGGATGTATTGCTGCATTTGCGCTTCGTCTGACTTTTTTCATCTTCCTTTTTGGTGTCGCATTTTCTGCGTGTTATCAGATAAGATTTGAAGAATGAGTCAGTAGGAGTTTTGTTACTACTCAAGATACTGTCATCCATTCATCTTTTATTCCAAATCCCATTCATCCAAGCATGGAATAATACTTTTTTAGTTCTTCCATCTATTTTCATGTGTTTAACAAATGACGAATTTACTCGCGATATGAATTCGAGTGGATCAATCCCCCAGTTGTCTCCTTCGTCCAACATTTCTTCTTCATCATCGCATGATTCAGGATAAATTTTACAAAAGAATTTTTCAACAAGTTCTTCCTAAACGGTGATTTTTTCATCTCCTTCGTTTATCCACCATTGTTTTGCCTCATCAGCCAGCGAGAGAGGAAAGATTTTCATTCGTAGTTGATGGGAATCCACACCAGGAATATAGACTGAATCAATCATTATAAGTACCATAGCAATGTGGTTATCACATCTTTGTCAATCCATCTGTGGTATGCATTCAATTGTAATTCCTCTAAAAATTCCTCGTTGAGTTCAATGTTAATATCGTTACTGGTAATAAAAAGATGTGATTCAGTCTGAGCCTTTTCCATGTATTTTTCTGAAATTAGTTATGTCATGACTTCTTATGATTTCTTCTTTAGTCTACTAGCTCTGATAAGTACTTCCTGTAACACAGGTAAAAATATCAGTAGGATTTGCTCTGAAAAAAGATAGAAAAAATTTTAGCACGGAAATCAAATATGAAAACTAGATTCTGTTTCTGTTCTAGATGATCAATATGCCGTATCCAATGGAAGTGGATACGCTATATTAATCAATTGAGTTAATACGCTGTATTGGACGGAAAGTTGGATACCAGTGAAAGTGGATACGCCGTATCGGATTATCTACCAGAACAGTGTATTATGAAAACAATTAAATTAAACACACAAATATACAAACAAACAATTAAACTAACAAATATACAAAATATACAGAATATACAAGAATATACACTAATCTAATTTACACTACTCCTAAGGGTTAGATCTAATCTAATGTTAAAAACAAAAAATAAAATAAAAATCATGATTAATTTTTACTCCCCGGCAACGGCGCTAAAAACTTGATGTGTCGTGTGTTTATTTATGATAGTTCAAGTTTTAAATTTATATTTTACTGACTTAACAAAAAAACACTTTAACGGGCAGTGTACCCGGTCGGTGGTAGATTCGTGGTAAGTAGGGTGTCAAACACTTGAAGCGAGGTTAAATCTCTTAATTTATTAATATTTTGGTTATTGAATCTAAGTTAATTCTAATCTAAGTCAAACCTATGCTAATCCTATGTTAGTTCTAATCCTAATTCTAACAGGTAAAAAGGGGGTTTCAGTCTGAGAGGCTGACACGGGTTTGGTGGTGACTACAATAAATTCAAGACATTTTAACCCAAGCGAGCAAATTAACAGAAGATAAAAGAGCGGTCGAGCCTTATGATAGAAAGTTGTATTAGTCATCATTAATCCGATTAGAAATTGCTTTGTTTATTCAGTGCAATGATTACTTATCTAGAAGAGGCATATCATTCTTAGACTTAGGTGAGACTTCATCCTAAGACCTAGGCACATTAGTTCTGTCACAATTAAAGCACCCACATAAAGCATCCTTATTTGCTGATTATAATCTATCTTAGGGATTAAAGCAATGGTGATCTTGTTAAACTTAAGCTCATAAAGACTTTACCCACTTACTGCTTAATGGCAATTTATACACTAGTAGTCCACTTGTCCAATTATCCTCAAGTAGCCTTTAGAAGTTTATAAAAATGTCTCCCTAAGGATATTTTTTGTTAAAGCATGTATTTGATCTATTATAAGTACACAGTCAAATACCTCACGAAATAGGAAGATGAAAACACTCAAATCACTCAACTAATCTATGTGGTAACATGAAACTAATTCGCTCAATTGCTCGGTCGTGACGAGTATTCTATCATAAGCTTGGCAAGGATACACATCTCCACCGCTAAAGCTAAGGAGTAAGAAGTTTATAAACATAAATATGTGTTTATATGAGAAAGCTTAGGGTTGATTACTCTAACTAATCTTTATCGATACTAATATTCTAGGAGGGCGACAAAGACCACACATACATACCCGTAACGACGGGATAGACACATGTGACTACTCACTCCCACCTCGAATAAGCTAAAGAGTATGAATAGTAGAGTAATATAGGGTATGGATCTTCTAACTTTCACCAATAGTAATAAACCAACAAGGCAGCTGAGACATGCATACATGGCCGTAACGACAGAATAGACATGCACGCTCGATCACATCCTCATTGGCGCAAAACCCATGGTTAATGATTAGGAAAGTGAATTAAATTGTTGTTAAATAAAAATTACGAAACAAATAGATTAAGTCTAAAATACAAGTTGCTAGACACTTTTTCCCGACCGTCACCAAGATAAAGACACAACTATTTATAACGTCTTGATCATAGATCAAAAACAACAACTTAAGTTGGCGTTCCCGTAACGGTCAACTTCCCAATCATCCCATACTTTACATACTTTACAAGGCAAGTGGCGATATCTTCCACTTTATACAATACTCTACATCGTCGATTTGTATCAACGAATAATCGATCATTCGTGTATTTCCTTCGGTAGTTGCGAAACGATTATCTTTAAACTTTTCCTTCTCTTTTTTGTTGCGATTTTTTTAATTTTTTCGATTTTTTTGCTAACACTATACTACGAAACTCGGTGTAGTTTCACCATCTTCACGATCATAATAATTCTGGATAATTCCTTCGATAATTCTCGTTGTTCTTCGGACGTACCGCATTAATTGCGATGGACAGTAAAAAATATATGAGTTTTGACTATAATGTACATTCCCATTTGCGATGTGCAAATTTCTTCCAACCGTACCAAAATTGACACAAGACTCGAGATATGCAAACTTTACACTTTAAGCAACTAGCAACTGTAAAATAAACTTAATCTAACAGGGTAGGCTAAGTGTACGAAACAAATAAATCGTGTAGTTCCCTAAAGGATTGGCTCTACAACGGGTTGTTCTAGGTATCTACTCTTAAAGATGAGAGTAAACAAAGCATTTATACTGGGTTAACTAACTGCAAATGAGTAGTTTAGTATTAATAAAGCACATGTAAAGGCGATTTGGGTGTAATTCTAAAATTTACCAGTTTAAACAAGTTACTCCATCTAAATCTATAGTACTCATTATTGCGGTCTCGAATAGATATACCAAGCCAAGTTCTAAAGTCCAACCACATCACCTACACCTCAAAATTTTTGTGGAATTTGGGTAAACATTTGGAAATGGATAAGGTTAAATCCTCACAATATCTAACAAGGGTTATTGTGTGCGGGTTATGTATCAAGTAATTTCACAAAAGTATGCTTGAATTTTTTTTAAATTTGAGCATAATTTAAAGTATTTTAGTGTGAAAATTAGGACAAGTAAACATTCTAATTCCATCCCCCACTTGAATTATACAACTTCATCATTGTATATATAAAACATTAAAAACAAGAAATTAAAAAGAATTAGAATGAGAAACTCTCATGATATTTGCTAGGTAGATTCTCCATGTTGAGTTAATTAGCAAGAATTCGTGTTGAACAGCCGCCTTGAAGTTTCAAGACTCCAACACTTCAAGATCTCCAGATTTGTAATATTCTCATCAAACCAATATTTGCGTCGATAATTCTTTCAACGAGTTTACCTGTAAAAAATTATATGAAAAACGTGTATTCGCTATCCTTGGTACCACTACGGTTAAATTAAACTATACAAAACAACTAAATACGGGTCCCGAATTTGTAAATCCCCGTAATCATGTCATGAAATACGTCGTATTGACCGAACTGACAATAATGTAATTATAACGGTGCATAAAAAATACAGACCGATAACGTCCAGACAATTAATACGCCATATGGTATGGAGCGGATACGCCGTATTGATGTCTGGGAAGACAGACTCGATAAAATTAAATAACAATCTGGGTTGTCTCCCGGGAAGCACTTTTGTTTACAGAAGTCTTTAAGTTAGACTTTTCTTCATCCCCCGCTTCTCATCACAATTATTTGCTGCGCCGTCCCTTACCATTCCGTTTTCCTTTTTTTCCGAATAATATCTTATTAATTTGGACATATTATCTTTGTTTCTCTCCCAAATATCATATTCACTTCTTTTTATAGCAATATATATTCTTCAATGGGTCTAAGCGAGTACTAAATAGCTTCAAACTTTTCTGCTCTACACATTCTTTTGTTGGGTTGTTCATCAATGAATTTGGATGTAATATGCGGGCAATTTGCGTCTTCGTCCTGACTTTTTTCATCTTTCCTTTTGGTGTCGCATTTCTGCTGTACATCAAGAAAGAAATAAAGAATGAGATCAGTAGGAATTAGTTACTACTTCAAGATATAGCGATCATATCATCTATTATTCCAATCCCATTTCACCAAGCATGGAATAATACTTTTTTAGTTCTTCCATCTATTTTCATGTGTTTAACAAATGACGAATTTACTCGCGATATGAATTCGAGTGGATCAATCCCCCAGTTGTCTCCTTCATCCAACATTTCTTCTTCACCATCGCATGATTCAGGATAAAATTTACAAAAGAATTTTTCAACAAGTTCTTCCTAAACGGTGATTTTTTCATCTCCTTCGTTTATCCACCATTGTTTTGCCTCATCAGCCAGCGAGAGAGGAAAGATTTTCATTCGTAGTTGATGGGAATCCACACCAGGAATATAGACTGAATCAATCATTATAAGTACCATAGCAATGTGGTTATCACATCTTTGTCAATCCATCTGTGGTATGCATTCAATTGTAATTCCTCTAAAAATTCCTCGTTGAGTACAATGTTAATATCGTTACTGGTAATAAAAAGATGTGATTCAGTCTGAGCCTTTTCCATGTATTTTTCTGAAATTAGTTATGTCATGACTTCTTATGATTTCTTCTTTAGTCTACTAGCTCTGATAAGTACTTCCTGTAACACAGGTAAAAATATCAGTAGGATTTGCTCTGAAGAAAGATAGAAAAATTTTTAGCACGGAAATCAAATATGAAAACTAGATTTTGTTTCTGTTCTAGATGATCAATATGCCGTATCCAATGGAAGTGGATACGCTATATTAATCAATTGAGTTAATACGCTGTATTGGACGGAAAGTTGGATACCAGTGAAAGTGGATACGCGTATCGGATTATCTACCAGAACAGTGTATTATGAAAACAATTAAATTAAACACACAAATATACAAACAAACAATTAAACTAACAAATATACAAAATATACAGAATATACAAGAATATACACTAATCTAATTTACACTACTCCTAAGGGTTAGATCTAATCTAATGTTAAAAACAAAAAATAAAATAAAAATCATGATTAATTTTTACTCCCCGGCAACGGCGCTAAAAACTTGATGTGTCGTGTGTTTATTTATGATAGTTCAAGTTTTAAATTTATATTTTACTGACTTAACAAAAAAACACTTTAACGGGCGAAGTGTACCCCGGTCGTGGTAGTTTCGTGGCGAAGTATGGGGGGGGGGTGTCAACAACTTGAAGCGAGTTAAATCTCTTAATTATTTATATTTAGTTATCTATCTAATCTAATGTTAATTTCTAATCTAAAGTCTAACCTATGCTAATCATGTTAGTACTAATCTTATTCTAACAGGTAAAAAGGGGTTTCATCAGCTGAGAGACTGGCACGGGTTTGTTTGGTGACTACAATCAATTCAAGACACTTCAACTCATGCAAGCAAATTAACAGAAGATAGAATAGCGGTCAATCCTTATGATAGAAAACTCTATTAGCCATTATTAATCCGATTAGAAGTTAGTTTGTTTATTCAGTGCAATAATTACTTATCTCGAAGAGGCATATCATTCTTAGACTTAGGCGGGACATCATCCTAAGACCTAGACACATTAATTATGTCACAATTAAAGCATCCACATAAAGCATCCTAATATGCTTATTATAAACTATCTTAGGGATTAAAAGCAACGTGATCTTGTTAAAACCTTGACTCATAAGAGACTTTACCCACATACAGCTTAATTGGCAAATTTATACACTAGGAATTCCACTTGTCCCAACTATCCACAAAAGATACAGAACATTATTTGTTGAATTAACTAGATTCGCCTACTAGTAACAACATGTCTATAAACCAAGGCAAGTTTTCCGTTAAACAAGTTAAGCCAGAAGCGTATCCCTTAGCAAGCTTTTAGAAAGGACAATACTTATGG
The DNA here is from genome assembly GCA_026074375.1 of Tanacetum coccineum. Lineage (NCBI taxonomy): Eukaryota > Viridiplantae > Streptophyta > Magnoliopsida > Asterales > Asteraceae > Tanacetum > Tanacetum coccineum. Next base: position 18,531 of record BQNB010052777.1, on the reverse strand, counting down.
AACCTATGATTCAGATGTAAAATCACTATATAGGAGCTATCCTTGGCATCTAGTGTAACTCGGATATCCTATCACCAATCCATTGAATGGTAGGTCACATAACAAAAGCTCATAAACAAGTATGAATGATAAACATAAACAAGCGATCAACGATAATTAAGCAATCGAGATATAAAACAAAACCAAACATTCAGATCTTCAAATAAAGCTAATACCTGAAGGTATTATCCTTCAAAACATCATAACTAATACAAGAGTAGTTGTTTTAGCCAAGGTAAACTAACCGAGTTAACGAATGATACCAAAAACTAAACGATTACAAACGTATAAGAAATTACACCTTCTCTTCTATGGATTGGAATGCTTTTCAGACGCTCTTCAATCAGATTTTTGTGTTTAGTATCGAGAATAAGATTTAGCAACTTAAAACTCGTTGGAGTTTTGTATTTATAGGGTCTGGAAGTCGGTTTGATACAGCGTATCTAAGGGATTGGATATGAATATTGTTGTTTCTTAGAGTAGGGACCTACACGCTTGAATCTTGCCAAGAATCTTTGCATTCCATATCTTCAATACGACGTATTGAGCTTCTTTAGATACGGCGTATTGAGCTTGTTTCCTTGTGGTCTTTGGTGAGTGCAGGCACGGATACGCCGTATCTTCCTTGATGGATACGGCGTATTGGTTGTTAGAATCATTAATCTTAAAAATATCTTCGTTTAAGCTCCAGAATGCGCGCCTTTTGCTAATATTCACCAAGTACTACATAATTACTGTAATTCTCAAATATAAACGATTAAGTAACAATTCTTTGCAATAATTATACAAAATGGGTTAAATACATGAGATAAATGATGCTATAAAATAAACGTTATTTGATGTCATCACTGGTATTATAAATTTAAAGCTGGGAAAATACACATTAAGTTTTTGGCGCCGTTGTCGGGGAACTGTTTAAGTTTTTATCAGTTTGTTGCTTGTTTTAGGTGCTATTTTGTTTCACAAAATTTTCAAACTCGCCGTACCGTTTTCTGACAAACGGAACCTAAAAAATCATTTTTCTTCTGGAAGTACGCAACACATCCTATTTGTGCACCGGTTTTCTTGAAAACCTAGGAAGTACGCCGTACTTTACCCAAGTACGCCGCACTTTCTGCAAATTTTCACAAACAGAATCTTATTTCAAAAACCAAAACCAAAACCCCCAATCTACTAGTCTTAGGTTCTATAATCATTTGGAATTGTATTTTATCTAATTAGATGCCTTGTGTATTTGTAATGATCTAGTTTATCATAATATCAAAAAAAAACATAAAATTTCTAGAAAAGCGGCGCACTTTTCCTAAAGTACACCGCACCTATTCAAAAAAAATATAATCTTTTATTTATTTATCCTTATTTTCTATATATAATTAAATTAAAATATATCTAATATATAAATTTATAAAAATAAAAACTTATATATGAAAATAACTTACTTTATTTTGAATATTATCCTATTAGCCTTAATTATATATATATATATATATATATATATATATATAAAATAAAAATATATAAATAATATATATATATATATATATATATATATATATATATATATATATATGTCTTTTTGAAAAATACTAACGTATGTATAAATCCAATATCTTTTGGAAAACAACTAGTAAGTCTAAATTAAGATTACAATAAAGTTTAAAAACAAGGACTTATAAATTTAAACTACCCAGAAAGAATCATGCGAGTATCGAATCATTCAAATCTTCAGCTCAGCACTCCGTTAATGACTTTGTCGTTATAAATATACCTGAAGAGGATGTCGAACCCAAACAAATAATTCTCGATCCTGATGATCAACCCATGTGGGAGAGTGCTAAGACTGTAGCACCGACTCCTAGTTCTATCATTGTTCGACCCGATGTTGATAACAACTTTGTTATCAATAGTACTCACTTGAATATGATTCGGGAAAATGCGTCGCGTTTGATGTTTAGTACAACGCCGATCCGCATGACCACATTTGTGAATTCCTCGCAATCTGCGACATGTTCAAATATGGTAAAACTCAAAGTGAAGCTGTCAAGCTTTTAATATTTCCCTTTTCCTTATGTGATAAAGCTAAAATGTGGTTTAATGAACTTAATGAAGAATCTATAACATCGTGGGATTAAATGAGAAGAGCTTTTATAAACAGATTCTTTCCACCTTTGTTATTTAACCGTCTTTTACTTGAAATCAGAAATTTCTCTCAACTCGTATGTGAAAGTCTAATCGACGCTTGGTTACGACTCGAGAGCATGCTTTGAAAATGTCATGGGCACGGTCTGACCAAAGGAGCTATTGTTCAAATATTTTATCATGGTTTAGACGAACCCACTCAAGGAATCCTGGACGTAACAGCCGGAGGAATCTTCCTCTACAAAAGTCCAAATCAAGCTTTTTAATTTCTCGAGGACGAACATGATTGGCCCATTAAATCTAAAAACGAACATCATCAAAAATTTGTTTCCTTCGCCGATGGAAGTGATAGTAATACTAATAATTCTCGATTAATGAAAAATTTGGCAGCTCTAAAAATGGATTCTCAATTTATAAGCTTAAATAAAGAATTGCAAGATATGCGTGAGAAATATAATGAGCTTAGAAATGGAAACGCTTCTAAAAACAACATAAACGATGACACTCCGATGTGTGAACGTCATAAAGCAAATTACATCTGAAGGTCATCAAAATCGAATTTCTCATGATTCGTATTCTCACCAAACGTATCATGATCATAATGATTCCGAGAAATCGCTCACAGGATTAAACAATGATGTGAGAAATGACCTCGAAGATTTCAAAAGATGTATCCATAGCATGAGAACTGTTCATTGGAAACTTTTTGCCAGAGACGATGATAAAATCACCGGTGTTTTACCTAAGAAAAAGTCTAAACCTATCAACCAAGAACCTCAATCTAAAACTGATTTTAAAAAATTAATGACTAAATTCTTGGTTGATCAAAGAGTTTTAAATATGTTTGTCAAAAACAATATTAACGATATGATTTTAAAGATGAAGCAAAATGAAAAGAATTTCCAAACTAAAATTAAAAATATGGAAAGAAAAATAGATGAGTGGTCGAAATCTCAAAACATATCTTTAGAACAAACCGATAAGACTGAACCACAACCTCCTCCTCAAGCTCACACTGAGCATGTGAATGCCATATTCACCAAGAATGGAAAGTCGGATTATTCTCCAAAAATTCTAAAAGATCCATGTTGGGATTAAAAGTCTTTTTGAAGTTACTACTATTAAGGTATTAGTTACTACTGCTAAGAATAAATTAGTGCTGTTAGTAATCTTAATGAAAAATATGCTTACTAGTTAGTACTGCTAGTTATTACTGCTAGTGTAAGTTACTACTGCTAGTGTATATTATTACTGCTAGTAATATTAGTACTGCTAAAGTAAAGTTAGTACTGCTAGTGTAACTTAGTACTGCTGGTGAAGATTAAAGAAAACTTTCTAAGTAGTTAATGTTGCTTGTACACAGTTAGTGCTGCTGGTACAAAAGTTACTACTGTTGGTGTTGAAAGTTAATGTTGCTGGTATAAAAGTTACAACTGCTGAAAGATTACAACTACTAAAAGGATAAAGACTACTTAGAGAAAAGATAAAGATTGCTTATGGGATATGTATGAGATATTTTTGTAAAAGATACGTATAAGTTATTTGTTTAGAAGATCATGATAACTTAGGAAAATCATTATAACCTATTAAGACTCCTTGGTGTACTAAAAGGAGGTGCCTAAATGGGGTATAGAATTCTATGTATACAGTATTAAAGTATCAAATGAGTCATTCAAGATAGTAAGCCTCAATGTTTTGTAACCCAAATCCTAGAGAGTGAATCATATTATTATGTTAATAATAAAATTATGGAGCTTTTATTGTGAATTAAATTGTGTTCCTTTGTTTTATTATTTCATTGAAGAATTCATCTTAATATTAAAGATAAGCTTCCGCATAATCTTTAGACATTATCAAACCAAATTTCTATCATAGTTTGTAGATTTATCTTGCATAAATTTATTCAATACAACTTAGCCTTATACAAGCTAAGCAAGATCTATTCTATTGGGATCAACAAGTGGTATCAGAGCTTGTGAGAAGCTTTGAATAAGAAGAAACTTTACTACACACAAGATCTACTTTTTCAAGAAGCAATGGATTCTCAATCTACTCAAACCATCAAGCTACCCATACTCCAACCTGGTGAGTATGATCTCTGGAAGATGAGGATGGAGCAGTACCTACAGTGCATTGATTACACTCTATGGGAGATCATAGAAAATGGTAATGCACCCATAGTAACAAAAACTGTTGATGGTAAGGAGACTGTTATCCCTCCTACAAGTGTTGAAGAGAAGGCACAAAGAAGGGCAGAGTTAAAGGCAAGAAGCACTTTGTTGATGGCCTTACCTAATGAGCATCAATTAAAGTTCAACTCATACAAGGATGCTAAGACATTGATGCACGCTATTAAGAACAGATTTGGAGGTAATACTGCTACAAAGAAAACTCAAAAAAATCTTCTGAAGCAGCAATATGAAAATTTTGTTGCATCCAGCACAGAAGTGATTGAGCAAACCTATGAAAGGCTTCAAAAGCTAATTAGTCAACTGGAGATACATGGTGAAGTTATCCCTTAAGAAGATATCAATCAAAAGTTCTTGAGAAGTTTGTCACAAGAATGGACTATGCACACTATTATGTGGAGGAACAAACCAGAGATTGAGACATTGAGTTTAGATGACCTCTTCAACAACCTCAAGGCTTATGAATTAGAGGTCAAGGGGACATCTAGCTCAACCACAAACTCATACAATATAGCCTTTCTGTCCTTTAGCAGCACTAACAGTGTAACTAGAGCAGTGAATACTGCTCAGGGTGTTAATACTGCTAGCACTTAGGGTGTTGCTGATAGCTTAACAACTATTGAAAATTTGAGTGATGTTGTGATTTATTCCTTTTTTGCTAGCCAACCAAGTATTCTATAGCTAGATAATGAAGATCTATAACAAATCCATCCTGATGCTTTAGAAGAGATGGATTTGAGGTGGAACATTGCTATGCTGACTATGCGGGCAAGAAGATTCCTAAAGAATACTGGAAAGAAGCTGGACATGGCCAACAAAGAAAGAATTAGGCTTGATAAGTCCAAGGTGGAGTGTTTCAACTGCCACAAGAGAGGACATTTTGCAAGGGAGTATAGGGCATCCAAGAATCAAGACAGTAGGAACAGGGAGCCTACCAGAAGAACTGTGCCAATTAAGGCAACTACTTCAAATGCCTTAGTGTCTCAGTATAATGGTTTTGGCTATGATTAGAGTGACCAAGCAGAAGAAGGTCTAAAAATTTTTGCTCTCATGGCTTATTCTTCAACAAGTTCAAGTTCTTCTACAAACTCTGAGGTATCTAATGACTCAATTTGTTGTTCATGTTATTTAGAATGTGTAAAAGATCTTAAAGAACAAAATGAACAATTAGTTAAAGACTTAAGAACAGCTAAGATAAGTGTTGTCTCTTATAAAACTGGTTTAGAATCTGTAGAAGCTAGACTGTTAGTCTTTAAAAAAATTAGTCTGTGTATGAGGAAGATTTAAAACTCTTAAAACGTGAAATCTATTTAAGAGATTTAGATATTACAAAGCTTAAAAGGAAGTTAGAGTTGGCTACAAAAGAAAGGATGAGGTTCAACTTACAGTAAAAAAATTTGAAAATTCATCAAAAAGCCTAAGTAAACTTCTAGACAATAAGATAATGGATAAGTGTAAAACAGGATTAGGGTATAATGTTGTCCCACCTCCCTATACTAGGAATTTTATGCCACCAAAACCTGATTTAGTTTATCCTAGTCTAGATGATTTTGTGGAAGTAAATGAGTCTGTTAGTGAGTCTATAGTTGAAAAGCCTACTGTGACTAATGAACCTGAGACTGCTAGGAAAGAAAATGAAGCCCTATTTATTAAGGATTGGGTATCTGATAGTGATGAAAAAAATGTGCCTAAGGTTAAAACATTTGAGATGTTTAATAAACCTAGTTTTGCTAAGATAAACTTTGTTAAGTCTACTGAGCAAGTAAAATCTTCTAGGAAAACATCAGTTGATAAAAATATGCAAAACACACCTAGTCCTAGAGAAAAAAAGAGAAACTGGAACCAACAGATGTCTCAAAAATTAGGGAGTAATTTTGAGATGTTCAACAAAGCTTGTCATGTGTGTGGTAATTTTGATCATTTGAAGAATGATTGCAATAACTGGTATAATAATGGAAGATTTACAAAACCAGTTTAGACCAATGTTCAAAGGGTAAACAAACAAAATTTCTCTAAATTAACTCACCCCAGTCCAAAAAGGAACATGATTCCAAGAACAGTCTTAACTAAGTCTGGCCTAATTTTACTTAATACTGCTAGACCAGTTAATACTGTTCAATAAAGAACAGCAGTGAATAATGCATGACCTATGAAAAATGTTATTAAAAGATTTGACTATATTGATGCACAAGGCAGATCCAAGTCAGTAATAGCTTGGGTCCCCAAAAGAAACTAATTTTCCTACCATTATGTGCAGGGCAATCCACAGCAAAATTTGAGGGATAAAGGAGTGATTGATAGTGGATGCTCTAGGCACATGACATGAAACAGATCCTATCTTATAGATTATGAAGAAATTGATGGAGGATTTGTTATCTTTGGAGGTAATTCCAAAGGAGGGAAAATTACTTAGAAAGGTAAAATAAGAACTGGTAACTTGGATTTTAAAGATGTGTATTTTGTAAAGGAACTAAAGTTTAACCTCTTCAGTGTCTCACAAATGTGTAACAAGAAGAATAGTATTCTTTTTACTGATACTGCATGTGTTGTTCTGTCTACAGACTTTAAGTTAACTGATGAAAATCATGTCTTGCTTAAAGTTCCTAGAAAGGATAACATGTACAGTGTTGATTTAAAGAATGTTGTTCCTCAAGGAGGTCTCACTTGTCTCTTTGCAAAAGCCACACCAGATGAATCTAATCTTTGGCATAGGAGGCTTGGACATGTAAATTTCAAAATAATGAATAAACTGGTAAGGGGAAACCTTGTAAGAGGTTTACCTTCAAAACTTTTTGAAATTAATCAAACCTGTGTTGCTTGTCAGAAGGGAAAGCAACACAGAGCTTCTTGTAAGACCAAAACAGTCAGTTCAATCAGCCAACCATTACAAATGTTGCACATGGATTTGTTTGGCCCAACATTTGTAAAGAGTTTAATGAAAAAGATGTACTGCCTAGTTGTCACAGATGATTTTAGTAGGTTTAGTTGGGTTTTCTTTTTAGCCACTAAGGATGAAACTAGTGAAATCCTTAAAACATTCATTACAGGCATAGAAAAACTAATAGACCTTAGGATGAAAGTGATTTGATGTGACAATAGGACTGAATTCAAGAATAGGGTCATGAATCAGTTCTGTGAAATGAAGGGTATTAAGAGGGAATTTTGTGTTGCTAGGACTCCACAATAAAATGGAGTAGCTGAAAGGAAAAATAGGACACTAATAGAGGCTGCTAGGACTATGCTAGCTGATTCAAAATTGCAAACAACTTTTGGGGCTGAAGCAGTTAATACTGCTTGTTATGTCCAAAATAGGGTGTTAGTAATCAAGCCTCGCAACAAGACCCCCTATGACCTTTTTCTAGGTAAAAAACCTGCTTTAAGCTTCATGAGACCATTTGGCTGTCCTGTTAGAATCCTTAATACCATAGATCACCTAGATAAATTTGATGGAAAGGCTGATGAAGGGTTCTTTATAGGATACTCTACTAATAGCAAAGCATTCAGAGTATTCAATAGTAGAACTAGTGTGACACCCTTGATTTGAGCAAGTTGGTCATTCTGTTAGAGTTGGCTAAGTATTTATGTGTGCTTATTTTGTGCTTTATGTAGCTTTGTTTGTGTGTATAATGATCAACTTGAGATGCGTGTTCATCTCATTTTTTTATTAAGGATGAAGTATATGTTGAGTATTTCCATTTTGTTCACGTGTAGTGATAATGGAAATGAGTGGTGTTATGAGTGTGTTGCTTCGTTAATATGTGAATGTCTAAGCGTTGGATTTTTTTTATGAAAAGTATGTCCTATGGGAAGGGAATGAGTTTTGTAAAAAATGAGAGTTAGTGGTGAACTTTCTAAAAATAGAAAGTGTGATGGTGAAATGAAATTTTTAATTAGAAAGTGTAGTATGGCGTTTTTATGCAAAAAGGTTTACGAAATTGGCATAGGTTTTTGTAGAAACTTAAGGTAATGTAAATAATAATGGAATAAATTATAATAAAAATTTGTCGGATGTGCGTAGTAGGGCTGGACCTGCGGATGAGTCGGGTGATTCTTGCGGAGGCAAAGTCAAACCCAAGCGAGGCCCAGCATAAGTTTATCCCGTCCTTTACCTCGTCATGTTGTTATTGATTATTTCTTTCAGATATTTCGTATTTAGGAGTTGTTGCGAGATTTTTGTTCCTTTATGTCGTTTTGATTTTATTTTGATATAAGTAAGTAGTTAATTGATGGAGCATCCTTTATGTGTTAAGTTGGAGTGGTTTAAGATGTGCAATGTGGGTATTAGTGCTCATATGTGTAATTTGATTTTAATAATGGGTAATCTTGGAAGTATAGTTATATCGGTGTGAAGGTGGGAACTTATAATTATGGTGGCCAACATAATTATAAAGGCATCGAACACGTGACTTGTGACCATGATTGAATTATTTGTAGTTTGGTTGTAAGGTAGGTGTGTAATATGTTTTCTTTTGTTGTATTTCATGATAAAGGATGGTGTAATGGGTAGATATTTTTTCTCTTAGCTATTTGGAGGATATGTTGAGGTGAGTATGTATAGATAGTAAGTCTGCCCTTCTATCTAGTACTTGTCGAATACCTAGTTTTGCTATGTTTAGAGGTTGCTTTGTTGCTCGTTTTGTTTGTTTAGATTTCCTTAAGTCTAAGCATAGCATCCATTCATCGTATTTGTTAAGTAAGGTTACCTAATTTTTTTATTCTAGTCTTGATGTATATGGTTGTTCGGGATCTGCACTTTCGGATTCTAGGCGCGTTTCGTTGAATTGATTTCTCGTTATGAGTATCAAAAGTTTCTTTTAAGCACTAATTGTTCCTAACATATTAGTGTGTATCATTACTCCCTTGATTGTATATCCCTTGGTTTTCGTAACCCGTTGGCGACGTGTTAGTATCGATGCCTTTAGGTTTGCGTTGTCGATCGTTATTTTGGATAAGACCGTACGTTTTTTTTTGGGTACGTAACGGTCTTGCTGAGTTTTATTGTACGAGTTCGTTTGATTTATTTTGAGTATTGGTGCTGGTATTTTGTTTTGTTTTCAAACAATAGAATTGTGTTAGAGTATGTCTGTACGGTGTTTTGACGATCCCATTTTGGTATTATGGGTGTCCTTGTTGAGTAACTTATTTTATAATTGATTATTTTTTTATTGATGTCTTATTATGTTAAAATCTTTGGTTGTATTGTTATTGGTGTTTGTAGAAAATTGTGTATAAAATGATCTTTGTAAATAGATTTTTATTTTATTATAAAACAGGTTTAAAGAGGATTCATAAGTGGTAAGGTTACGGTACACAATTAGATAAAACCGTTTAGATTTTTTATGACAACTAGGAATGATTTTAATAAAGATTACATTTAAAACATTTTATTTATTTCTTTAAAATGATTTTTATACTTAAAGTAACTTCTTTATATTAAATTGATTTTTATAAAAACATTATTTAATTTAGTCGTTCGAGTAAAGTCGATAATTGGTATAAGAATTTCCGTCTTTGGTATTGATTTTTTTCTATGTGTTCATTTGTCGTGGTACGCTTGTTGGTTTTCTTTCGTTGCATTTTCACTCGATGCATATGCATATCCTTTCTTTCAAAGGATTCTTATGTCATTTGATTTACGTCTAATTGCATATGTGGAACCTCCTATATGCACTCTAGCCTTTTACTCGATAATCGTTTGTTATCCTATTCGATTGTTCGTAACCCTTAGAGTTCGTTGATACCGTTGAGTCGTAGAAGCTTTGATGTGATTGTGGGAATGGACTGGTTGTTCAAGAGGTAGTTTGTAATAGTATGTTATGAGAAGGTGGTTAGAATACCGTTGAAAGGTGATGAGATACTTCGAGTTTATGAGGAACGTACCTTGGGAGCTGCCAAAGCCCTAATGAATGCTAAGATAGATGAACCTTGGATAAGTGTCATAACCGTGGTGCGAGATTTTACTGATGTGTTTCTGGAAGACTTGTTGGGGCTACCACCGCAGCGACAAGTCGAGTTCCGCATAGATTTGGTTCATGAAGTGACACCAGTCGCGAAGTCTCCATATCGTCTAGCACCCTCAGAAATGCAAGAATTGTCTGAACAACTTCAAGAGTTGGAAGACAAGGGTTTCATATGACCTAGTCATTCTCCGTAGGGAGCACCTGTGTTGTTTGTTAAGAAGAATGATGGCTCTTTTCATATGTGTATTGACTATATGGAATTAAACAAGTTGACTGTTAAGAATCGATATCCTCTGCCTAGAATTGACGACTTATTTGATCAACTACAAGGTTCGCGTTACTTTTCCAAGATAGATCTTCGATCGGGTTATCATCAGCTCCGAGTACATGAGGATGATATTCCAAAAACCGCATTTAGAACAAGGTATGGACATTTTGAGTTTACCGTTATGCCTTTCGGACTAACCAATGCCCCAACAGTCTTTATGGACCTGATGAATCGAGTCTGTAAACCGTATTTAGATAAGTTTGTCATTGTTTTCATAGATGACATTTTTGATTTACTCGAAGTCGACGGAGGAGCATGAGGTGCATTTGAGGTTGGTTTTAGAATTGTTGATGATGGAGAAGTTGTATGCCAAATTCTCCAAGTGTGAGTTCTGATTAGAATAAGTGCATTTCCTTGGTCACGTGGTTAATCAGGGTGGTATACATGTGGACCCAGGTAAGATAGAAGCAATAAATAATTCGAAAGCTCCTACGACACCGTCTGAGATTCGATCATTTTTTGGCTGGTGGAGGTTAATACAGTCGTTTCATCGCAATTTCTCTATGTTTGCTTAAACCTCTTACCTCGTTGACTTCAGAAGACCCAAAAGTGTGTGTGGGGTGTTGGAACAAGGAAGAGGCTTTCCAGATTTTGAAATATAATGTATGTGAAGAACGATATTTCACTTCCCGTGATGGAGTTGAAGATTTTGTGGTATATTGTGATGCTTTGAAGAATCAGGGGTGGGTTGTGTGCTTATGCAGAGAGAATGGAAATAAGGTGATTGCTTATGCGTCAAGCAATTAAAGATTCACGAGTGAAGAATTATTCTACACATGTTCCTTGAGTTAGGGGCAGGGTGTTTGCTTTAAAAAACGTTGGAAGACATTATTTATATGGTACGGAAAAGTGTTATTTACACGGATCACAACGAGTCTCCAACACATAATTTGATCAGAAGGAGGCTGAATATGCGTATTAAAGGAGATGGATCGGTTATTAGTGATTATGAGTGTGAAATTTGATATCACCCGGGTAAAGCGAATGTGGTGGCAGATGCACTAAGTAGGAAGGAAAGGGTGAAACCTAAGCGGGTGCGGGCGATGGCAATGACTATTCAGTCTAGAGTGAAAGGAATGATATTGACAGCTCAGGGTGAGGCGTTTGATTAGGAGAATGTAATGGATGAAAGGTTACATGGTTTAGATCAGCAAATGGAGAGGAAAGGAGATGGAAGTTTATACTTCATGGATTGAATATGGGTTCCGTTAGTAGGAGGTGTGAGAACAGTAATTATAGATGAGGCTCATAAGTCCAGGTATTCCGTACATCTTGGAGCGGATAAGATGTACTATGACCTTCGAGATATGTACTGGTGGCCGGGAATGAAGAGGGATATTGCTACCTATGTTAGCGAATGTTTAACTTGTGCAAAGGTGAAGGCTGAGCATCAAAGGCCTCCGGGCTTATTACAACAACCAGAGATACCTGAATGGAAGTGGGAAAACATCATCATGGACTTCATCACTAAATTACCTAGAACAAGGAATAGGCACGATGCAATATGGGTTGTAGTTGATAAATCGACCAAATCAGCACATTTTCTGGCAATACATAAAGATTATAGTACGGAGAAATTGGCGAGGTTGTACACCGATGAAATTGTCGTGCGTCATGAAGTGCCTGTGTTGATTATTTCGGATCATGATGCACGATTTACATCACGTCTCTGGAAAACATTTCAGAAAGCCTTAGGAACGCGATTGGATATGAGCACGACTTATCACCCCTCTGGACAGATGGACTGATGTGTAGAGTACAATTCAGACGTTAGAGGACATGTTATGGGCGTGTGTGATAGGACTGTTGGTTGGCAGTTGGATGTCACCTACCGTTAGCTGAGTTCTATTATAACAACATTTATCACACTAGCATTCGGTGTGCTCCGTTCGAAGCACTATATGGAAGAAAATGTAAGTCACCCATGTTATGGGCTGAAATTAGGGAAGGTAGTTTAATTAGACCCGAATAGGTGCAGGAAACGACTGATAAAGTAGTGGTTATAAAAGAGAGGTTCCAAGCCTGAGAGATCGTCAAAAGAGCTATGCTGGGGGGGGGGGGGGGGGGGGGCGGGGGGGGGGGGGGGGGGGGGGTGGGATGACAACAGGCGCCAAACGTTGGAATATGAGGTTGGAAATTGTGGTGATGCTAAAAGTGTCGCCTTAGAAGGGCGTAGTTCATTTTGGGGAAGAAGGGTAAGTTAACCCCGAGGTATGTAGGGCCATTTGAGATTCTTGAAAGGATCAGTCCTGTAGCATATCGATTAAGGTTGCCCGAGGAATTAAGTGGTGTACATGACACGTTTCACGTATTAAACCTAAAGAAGTGTTTGGCAGATGCTAGCCTGCATGTGCCATTGAATGAAATTAAAGTTGACAAAACTCTTCGTTTTTGTTTGTGGAACTTGGGAGATTATGGAAGTGAAATTAAGAGTTTAAAACGTAGCAAAATATCACTTGTGAAGGTTCGTTGGAATTTAAAGTGTGGTCCTGAGCACTCTGGGAGAGCGCGACGGATGATTATATGAAGTCTAAGTATCCTCGGTTGTTTATTGATCGTGCTGATGAGTCAGCTAGTTAAATCTTGGGACCGAGATTTCCTAAAGGAGGGGATACTGTGACAACCGTGATTTGAGCAGGTCAGTTTATATCTTTAGATACGGCTAATAGTTCATTTTATGTGTTTATGTATGTTGCTATGTGATTTTATGTGTGCTAAGTGGGTTAAGTAATGTGCGTAATTATCCATTTGGAAGTGTTTGGGCCATCTCATTTTGTGGTGTGTTTTGGTTGATGAGTATTCATTGGTTTACGTTGAGTGATAATGGAAAGGAATGACATATTGCATGCAATGCTACGTCAATAGTTGGATGATTTAGTGATGAGCGTTTATGAGAAATGTGACATTTTAGAAATGAAATAAGTGAGTGAAATATAGAAGTTTGTAGCAAACTTTCTAAAAATAGAAAGTGGTTTGGTGAAATGAAAGTTATATTTAGAAAGTTTGTAAGTAGCGTTTTAAGTAAAAAGGTTTAATCAAATTAGTTGCGTTTTTATAAAAACTTATGGAAATGAAGTAAAATTAGCTTATGTTAATAAATTAATAAAATATAAATATTAATATATTTTATATATTATTAGGGTGCGTACTGTATTGGGTTTAAAGAAAAAAAATATATTTTTTTTACTAAATTATTTGTGTTGGGCTAGGACTTGTGGAGATAGATCTAAAATCAAACTTGGCTAATCTTTTCCCATCTTCTTGTTGCCGTATTACGATTTGTTTCCAAAACCTAAGGAAGACAAAATTTGATCAGGGAAATCTGGTGTGTTAGATTGTGTTAAATACAAGTAGATCGCTTAGGTTAATGTTATTTTATTTGTTTATTCTTTTAATTCATGTAACATAATTTATGATGGATTTAAGGTTTGCATAAAATATAGAATATTAATGATAATTAATGATGCTAGAATGATTAGGGCTTGATTAAGGTCATGATCATTCAATTGGTTAGGTTAGATTTGCGTTAAAAACTTGATTTAGAGTGAGCAGAATTTAGGGCTATGTTCACGAGTGAATATCTCCATGATGGTAATAGGTTTTTGAGTTTTTCTGGACTCTAAACAATAGCTCATTGAATGTACTTTCAGAAAATCCAGCCTTGAATGTTTTTTATAGGTCGGGGAAATTAAGTATAAAATGTTTGGTTACACTAAAAGTTATCAAAACAGTAAATACGGGTCAGATTTAGATCATGCTTAGGAGGGTAAAACCCTAACTTAAATTTTGGATTAAGCTTATCCCTTCTACAGTAGTTAATTTTCATATGTATATGGATAATCCTGTAAGAATTAGCCTCTGAAAGAATGTCTAAGTATGGTAGTTAGGGTGATATATTTTGGTGTGCAATCAGATCCGAATTAGGACAGTTTTGAAGTTTGATTTTATTTGAGGTAGTTAAACATGTAAGTAATACTTGGGAATCATAAGGTAATTAATATACTCATAAATGAACAAGAATAATTTTCAGTATAATTTATGAAGGTCATTAAGTTAGGGTTTTGGGTACGTAAAGAGACACTAAAATTTTGCAATTCTAAGTTAATTGTAAGTAGCTAGTGTAAAGTGTTAATAAGATGGTTAAGGTTGGGCATGGTGTCGGGGTGACCCATGATGGTTAACTAAACCCTTAGACATCCATTATATGTGTGTTACATGTACTAGAGCTTTTAGCTTGGTCGCGTGTAACCGTGTTTATTTATTTGTATAGTTGCGAGTAGAGATTTGGAAGCTGCGTTTGAGTATCCAGGTGAGTTTCATAGCCCCTCTTTTTCTTATTATTTATTGGGGTGGAAATGATGCAAAGTATTTGGAAATGTTTTGATTACTGTGATAATGTGTTGTTAAAGATGCATGGACTATACGTGACTATTGTATGTTATGTGCTACATGTTTTCTGATGCGATATTGAGAATTATGAACTAAGTTAGGGGGGATCACCTGCGGGTATCCATGGCCTGTTTAGTGGAAGGTACTGTGGCCTAGCGGGCAAGATGGTTACTTTAAGAGTATCCACGATCGGGGATAAGGGGGTAACCACAGGGACCTTGGTACTATTGAGACGTCTTATAAATAGTTACTGGGAAATCGTGTAATTTGATTATATTGGATTGGATTGTTTTGGATTGGATTGTATTGGATTGGTTGTACATGCTAGTCTGTATGATAGTTCATTTATTGTCCTGCAATGTTTTCTTTATTATCACAGTAATGCGTAGTATGGATTTTATATCTTGTCCTAAACCTATGACTCTCACCAACTTTATGTTGACGTTTTTAAGCATCATTTTCAGGTAATCTTCTTGAGGATAAGGAAGTTAGGAAGAGTGGCTAGTGAGACCGTAGGCTTGCATGCGGAGTCATTCTCCTAGAGATTTCTTGGCGGGGTGTGACAGATTGGTATCAGAGCCTTTGGTTATAGAGAAGTAGGTGGTTGAGCCTAGACTATAACCTAGGGTTCCTTTATGTAGATGCATTTAGGGCTTAAGTGTTTAATGCTATAACTGCTATGCTTCCCCTCTATTTTTTGCATAGCTTCTATATCTCGTATTTTGCTAAGTTGTCATTTTAGTTATTTTGCCTACCATTATCTGATATGATATGTATTCTATCTAGTTATTTTGGCTATGTTTTTCACCCACCCGTAAGAAGTCTCGTTGAGGAACTGTTTTCCCAACTGGACTTAAGCGTTATAAGGAGCCTCTTGTGGAACCGAAGGAGATAGGATAGTTAATCGTTTGTCGAATGCGCGTAATAAGGCTGGACCCGCGGAGTCGGGTGATTCTTGCGGAGGCAAATTCAAACCCAAGCGAGGCCCAGCATAAGTTTATCCCGTCCTTTACCTTGTCATGTTGTTAATGATTATTTATTTCGAATATTTCGTATTTTGGGAGTCGTTGCGAGACTTTCATTCCTTTATGTCGTTTCGATTTTATTTTGATATAAGTAAGTAGTTATTTGATGGAGCATCGTTTATGTGTTAAGTTGGAGTGGTTTAAGATGTGCAATGTGGTATATGTGCTCATATGTGAATTATGATTGAAATGGGTAATCTTGGAAGTAAGTACACTGGTATGTGTTTAATTACACACACCTTTTACCTTTAAAAACAAGTTAAAATAACCAAAAACGGACTTAAAATGCCAAATATATGCTTGTTTTGCTAACTGTGTTATGCAGGAACGGATATCTAAGAAAAGGACAAAAAACGAAGCCAAAACGACAAAACCGGACACGGAATGGAAAAGACAAAGTCAAGACAAAGCCCAAGTGTGAAAAAGTCAACCAAAGTCAACCCCGACAAATCCAGAAGTCAAAAAGTAAAGAAAAATAAGTTTAGGGGCCAAACTTGCCAAGTCCCTAAACTTATTTTAAAGAAGGAAATAAAGAAAATACTAACCATAAGGGCCGAGTCTGCCAACTTCCCAAAGTTATAACCCAAAAAGACTTAACTTGCAATGCCCCATATAACTCTTGGGGGGTGTTTTTGCCATGTCCCTAAACTATCATCTACACCAAGGACTTAACTTGCAAACAACACATACACCTTGGAGGACTATATGTGACAAAACCACAAACCCTCACCCCACGTTTGAAGTACTGTACATCTTCCCAAAGCTTTTCCCGCCAAACCTCCAAACCCCACATCCTGTCAATGTCAACCTCGTTGACCTCCCCACATCCCTCCAAAACCATCACTATAACTAAACCCCACCCCCCACATGGGTATGCCAAGTTGGCAATCCAAAAACCCACCAATTCGAATCAAGGGTGTTGATTAATTTGTGTGGGCAGCAAGAAAGACCAAGGGCCAGGATTAACTTTGTGTTTATACTCTCACAACAAGCACACAGCTGTTTTTGTGTCTACAAACTAGCACAACAAGTGAAGCAAAGAAGCACACCAAGAGTGCAAACCCTAGCTCGTTTTTACTATTTAAGCTGTTGTAAGCCCCTTGAGGCAAAAAGTTAGTTTTTAGTTTTCAGTTAGTTTTTAGTGTGTTTTTTAGCTCAGTTAAAAGTTTTTAACTTAATGTACTTGTATTCTCTTTTTAATGAAAAATTCAGTTTAGTTTTACATTGTGTCTAAGTTACTTATGTTTCTTTAACAACCATATAAGCTTTGAATATAAAGCTCTTTATAAACTGTTTTAAAACTTTTATACAAAAGTTTAAGAAAAATCCAAAAGAAAAGAAAAAGCTACTGTTTGATTAAGCTGTGGATGAATGAGCAATAATGGATGGCTCATTGGTTTCTTAGTTAGCTTATTTATAAGCTTGGGTAGGTCTTAGAGCTTATTTAGGTGCTAACAATCCTGTTTTGAGCAAGGATTAAAGGTATGCTTTCTTTTTAAATTTTGCTTAAAAGTTACTGTAGCAAGCTTATTTTAGCTTATTTATGCCTTATTTTGCTTATTTGCTTTTGCTTTTTGCCTTCTAGTGCTTAACCATACTTGCTTAATATTTGTCTTTTAAAATTTGTGCTTAAACTAGCCTTTTAAATTTTAAAATCCGTTTTTTAAAATATTAAGGGGTGTTTGGGATAAGCCCAAAATGGGTCAAAACAGGCATGTTATGGGTTGTGGCCATTTGGCCAAAGTTGGTTAGCATAACTAAGCTTAGTTAAGTCTGTCTTCCAAAATTTTTAAGTTTAAAAACTGTTTTTCAAAGTTTTCTAAGTTGCCTTTATGACTGTTGGTTTTAAAAAGAAATACAAGTGCTTATTTGTTTGAGCTTTAGTAAACCTAAGTGTAGTGCTAATTTAGGTGTCTATTGTGTGCAAGAACCAAGTAGTCAAAGCCTTAGGAAACCTTGTGTTTTATAGCTTTGGTCTGTCAACATATCTTTCAAGTTTTTCAAAAGTTAAAATCACTTATTTCTTTTTGCAAGAAAATCAGCAGCTTTAAATTGGTTTTAGAAGCTTAAAATTTGAGCATAAGCTCACCTTAAGCCAGGCTTAATCTATTTTAACTTAATTTTTAATTTTGAGCTTATTTGACAGCTTATTTTAAGCTGTCAATATAAGCCCCCCTTTTTTAGTCCATTTCCCCTGGTGCTAGACCACCAATTTCAAGCCTCTTGTTCTAGCTTATTAGGGGGCCTCAGCCCAAGTTTTTGGCTTATCTAGAAAGCCAATAAGCCCTTTGATAAACCCCCTTATTTTCAGACCTTAGGACATCCCCTAGGTAGCTTATTTTTAAGCTCAAAATAGGTCCCTTGACTGTTTACTTAGCATAGAGTAGGAAACAGCTTATTTTTGTGCCAGCTTATTTAGTTCTTTTTAATTGTTGTTTTTGTATCCTTAGTTGCTTATTAGG
>BQNB010052776.1:9349-40323 GCA_026074375.1 Tanacetum coccineum | reverse complement strand
TATATATATATATATATATGCCCATGGGGTGCACGACCCCTAAGAACCCCCCATCGGTCCGCCCATGGCTGATTAGTTTCGTCTCAAAGATAATATATGAAAGAGCCTTGATTAGAATGTTTAATCGGTGTGCTTAGTTATATGCCTAAGTATACGTGTCAGCATTCTATTGGAACAACAGAGATGCTCACTTCTTCACAAATCAATAAGTCATTGTCACATCTATTAAGCATATAATTAGTCACATATTTTAAACCTCTAAGAGCTCTAGGTATGGCTTGGTGTCATGGCTCAAGCCATGACAAAAAGTGTATTTTTTTTTCACAACACCAAAAACTCTCATAACACCAAAAAGTGGCTCCTTGGTTAACACCACATTTTTTTGTGTTATGGAGAACTTTTCCATTTTTTTTTCATTTTTATAAAAAAAAACTTATAAACTTATAACTTAAATTTCATTAATTAAAAAAAACATTAGATAAACTTAAAAAAACCATAAACTTAAATAGAAAAAAACATAAACATAAATAAAACACGACAACAATTTAAAAGTTAAAATACGTCGTCCGGGTCTTCTCTTTCAAAGCCTCGATTTTAGCCGCGTCATCCGGATTCATCCCCGTAGTGTCGAAAGTAAGAATCTTCAAAATTGAAATTGCTCGGGAGTACAATTGAGAAACGGGTTTTGGTTTGGGACTTGCAAGTTGGAGAACGGGTTTGGAATTTGTATAGTGGGGCGTAGTGGCAAATGGGAGTTGCTTGATGTCGAAGTTGTCAGATTAGATGAAGATGACGAATTTTGTAGGTTGTGGAAGAAATCGTGTATCCAATTGTTTGGATTCGAATTCATATTGGGATCCATGGAAAAATGAAAGAGATATATAAAAATGAAAGAGATTTAATTGTTTGGAAGTGTTATAAAAAAATGTGAGTTTGTATATGTATATATAGTGAAAAAGTGGTTCAAAAGTTGCAAAAAACACCTCTAAAACGGCTACTTTTTTAAACAAGCTGTTCCCAACGGCTACTTTTAAAAAAAAATATATATACATATATATATATATGTGTGTGTGTGTGTGTGTAAACGCGAAAACGTGAGACGCGGTACAGCGTCTCGCGTTTTCACGTCGCGTTTTCGCCCAACATCTCGGCTGGTGGTGGCGGCGCGAGATACGAAAACGTCACCCACTGTGTGGTTTTCGCGCCGTAGGCTGCCGTTTTCTCCGATGGGTCAAGCCACCAGCCACCGTACCTTGTGCTCTAACATACAATCTTCTAAAACAAATTTAATAAAAAAACAATAAGGACATTTGACAACAAATTTATGTTAGGGTGTGTTTGGATACAGGCTTATAGGGGCTTATTGGGGCTTGGGTTTTTAAAATAAGTCGGCTTATAAAATAAGCCCCGTTTGTCACGCAGGCTTATGAAGTCATAAGCCTCTATAAGCCCCAGCCCCATAAAAGGGGCTAAAAACTTTAGCTTGGGGCTTAAGAACCAAAAATTACTTATACACCCTTAAAAATATCTAACATATACCAAAATTTTATTTAATTATGTCATTTTTAGTAATTTTACAATAATAAGCCCCAGCCCCAGCCCATTTACCAAACAAGTTTTAAAAAATACAAATTTTAATTTCGGCTTATAATATAAGCCCCAGCCCCAGCCCCGACATAAGCCTCAGCCCCAGCTCCAGCCCATTACGCCAAACATACCCTTAATATCGTGAAATATATTAGTTTCAAAAAGCTCACCATAACAAATACATGTACATAACAGTTTATTATCTTATTAAATTTGTTTACTTTAAGTCCCTGTTTAGTTCGTTGTAATTTGACGTAATTTGATGTAAGTGTAATCTAATTACATTACATAGGCTTTTTATTTGCAGAGTGGAAGGATTATGATTTAGATTACATTACGTAGATTGTTTAATTTTCAATGTGATGGTAATTCAATCACCCTAATCACATCAAGTGAGTAAATTCATATTACATAGTAAGTTAGACATAAAGTTTCAAATTACACTCGAATTCAAAATTTTATAGTTTAAAGCATTATTTGTTATAAATATATTAATGGTGTGTGTTTATTCACCTTTATGAGTTGTTAATTAGCCTTCAATATGTACTTAATTAGCTAGGGGTTACACTCTATATACCCTTATAAATAAGGGACACATTGTACTCATTTTTAGAGTACTCAATAACAATCATCTCCTTCCTCCTCTCTCTTATGCTTTACATTTCATAACACGTTATCAGCACGAATTGCTCAAAATAAAATACTAAGCTATGAAGAGAAAAAGGTAATTAACTAGAATAATAGATCGTAAAGGTTTACGTAATTACGTTGCTTTACTTTGGCATATTTATTTGCACGGGAGATAAAGGTAAAATGAGGTAACAATATATTAGTTTACTATGTGTTGAATAGATGTGTACGCCACAATAAGTTTGGTTTTGCAAAAGACTCTTACATATGTTTTTCTTTCATGTCTATTTTTGTTGTATATAAATTTTAGTTGGGATCTTAGATTTTTTTATTTGGTTATATTTACGTTGGAATTTAGATCTCCATAAAAGAAAAAAAGCTTCGATCAGTGGTATATGGATTATAATTTTGTAAAAGTCAAGAGATTCTTAATTTTTTTTCGCTTTTCTACTATGATTAGATAATATAATCAAATATAACATTACCTCAAAGTTATTGCTATTAAAATTTTGTTATAACATATATTTAATGGTTGACATAACCTCACGTTATGTTTTAGAAAATAAAGTATGAACCTTAAGTTCTACTATGATTCTTTAAAAAAAATGATCAAAATGTATCATAGCCTCGTGTTATGATTACACTTATTTACTATATAAAGAACCTTAAATTCTATTACAATGAACATAATCAAAATACAATAACCTCAAATTATTGTTTTAATGTTCAATCATGATTCTCACAAAAGAATCACAATTACATAACCTCATGTTATGTTGAGAAAAATAATTTAGAACCTCAAGTTTTTATATGATCAAATTAATTAAATTAATAACATAACCTCATATTATGTTAGAAAAAAATAGAACCTCAAGTTATATTATGGTTCGTCCATAAGAATTGGATAAAATAACATTAATGTTAGTGTTTATATATTTTCTTTTGTTTCGTTTTAAAATCCTCAAGATCTATTATGATCTCGTCAAGAGAATAAAAGAATTATCATATCCTCATGTTATGTATATATTTATTCATTATAAAACCTCAAGTTTTATTACAGTGAATATAATTAAAATACAATAACCTCAAGTTATTGTTATATCTTTTAAAGAACCTCAAGTTCTTTGTGATTCATTTAGGTGAATCACGATAATATGACCTCATTTTTTTTTGTTTTGTTTCCAAGAATAAATGTTTAGGTTTTAAGTATTGAATAAGCTAGGTTTATTTTTATTTTTGCAATGTTACTCATGTTTTGAGTTTTATTAATGAAATATCTTTCTTTAAAGTTATACTATGAAATGTTTATTTATTTTTGTTTTTTTTTCAAGGACATAAAAAGCAAGATGGAAAAAGGTGAAGACGAGTGTCTAGTAGATAGTGGAACAACAAATACCATTTTAAAAAACAAAAACTATTTTTATGAGTTTCATATAGCAAATGCAAATGTCAACACAATATGTGGTACTAGTAACTTGATTGAAGGCTATGGAAAAGCTTGTTTTGTGTTACCTAAAGGTACAAAGTTAATCATAAATGATGCGTTGTATTCTAGTAGGTCCAGGAGAAACCTACTAAGTTTTAAAGATATAAGACGCAATGGTTATCATCTTGAAACCATGACTGAAAACAATGTTGAGTATCTCCAAATTACATCCATTCATAATGGAAAAAAGTCCATAATGGAAATAATGAAAGGTCTATCTGATGTATTGTATTTTACATACATAAATCATATAGAAATAAATATGGTTTCTACCCGAATGGGTGTAGATCCTAAAATATTTACCCTTTGGCATGATCGATTGGGTCATCAGGGTGATATTATGAGGAGGATATTAATTAAGAGCTCAAATAGGATCTCAAGATCCTATTATCAAAAGATTTATTATGGAAAAATGATAACTAGGCCCTCAATAAAAAAACTTGAAAACGAATCTCGTTTGTTTCTAGAAAGAATTTAAGAAGACATTTGTGGGCCAATTACTCCTCCGTGTGGACCATGTCAATACTTTATGGTATTAATTGATGCATCATCCCGATGGTCCCATGTCTATCTATTAGCATCAAGAAATGTTGCATTTGCAGGGCTATTAGCTCAAATGATTCAATTAAGATCACATTTCCCAGATCATCAATCAATAATATCTTCTCTCTTTATGATGATTAGTACTTTGATATCATGGCTAAGACCATCTCCCTTGGACTCTTGATGTTGAGTTCCATCTAACTACAAAAAGATTTGGGATAATCAATCAAAACTAAAAATAAGGCCTCTTTACAAGAGTGTGCCACAATAGTGGTATTCCATTGTCTTCTTTTTCATGATGACCTCAAAAGGGATTACTTAACAATGAAAGACTCGTTAAACCATAGTAGAATCTAAAGGGTAGATTACCACACAAAAGCAAGTAATTGACCCAAAAGCTCGCTATGATTGTATGCACCTTAAGTTGCATGAAAAAAAAACATAAGCGAGTTCGATCTCACAATTTCAGTGTTAGAATCTGAATTAAAAGAGAATATCTAACGGTGAAAGATCCGTTAAATGTATGTTAAAATCTAAAAGAAAGATTTAACCATCAAAAGCAAGAAATTCTTGTAAATGCGAGCACATTTTCACAATATTGAGTATTACATCTGAATGATAAAAAGAAAATATGCGTTGAGATGGTTAATGCCTCGAATTTGTTCATATATCAAGAATGATGCTTTGATATAAGGTTTTTTTTCTTCTTAACAAAGCAATGGGTATTTGAACAAACACGGTAAACCCGTTTACTAAATTTTCTCCATTCACTCAACTTAATGTGACAACAATAACGATGATCGTGTTTATTCAAAGAAACTGGTTGGCTACCTTAAGTTTCAAGATAAAAGATGAAATGATCTACATTCCGTCATGTGAATGTGATGTAATGATCAACATAAATATATTTATTCACTCAAGCGAATGTGATAAAATGATCAATATAAGATCATCATCCCCTCATGTGAATGTGATAATGTAATGATAACTGTTTAAATATTATTTATCATGGTAAAGGATATAGTCGAGGTAGTATGACAATGACAAACCACTTTGTTAGGTCTTGTTTATCTTGAATCATACATGATCATTAATGAAAGCTTAGAGAGAATAGTAGAGGAAGGCAAGTATTTAATTTTCAAATATTATAAAATGGAGGGAAAAAGGAAAAGATTATTACAAGGCTTAACCCCCTAATGGTGATTAAGAGGGGTATTTATAGGAGAAGGAAGGAAGCTTCCCTTCCTTTATTTTTCTAATGTTTCACTTCTAGTCCCTAGACTTTGGTAATTATGCTATTTCTTACTTTTAGCATAATAAACCTTATCACAAGCTACATTATTCTTTAAAAAATAAAGACTAATGACTAAATATAATAAAACCACATAATCAAAACTTTTCTTGAACCTAACAATCTCCCCCTAAGTGTCGATTATTTTGGGTGTTCCCTTCGTGGTCTAATTGGTCTTCCATTCACATACATCTCCCATCTTCTCATCTGGTTGTGATACTTCAACCTCACTTCAATTTCTTCTTCAAAAAATTTCAAATACTCAACCTCATCTTCAGTAAGATCTCTTTGTATATAGCCATACTTAACATCATTATTGTAACTCTTTAGACCTTCTAATACTCTGTTTAGTGTTGTATCACAAAACTTATGAATCTTTGAATGTCTCATCACCCTTTTCTCTTTCTTGTTATTCTTGTATATTATTCCATGCACAGGCTCATAGATGATGGAGAACATTTTGTGCTTTTCAATTCCTGGGAAAGATATTGTTGGTGCAGTAAGATTGACCTTCTGTTGATAGCTTTCTATTCCAAGTTGAAAGTCATGCACTCTCTCCAATATCACTGAGCTTCTGAAAAAAACTAATAAAGACCACAGCAAACCTGTTTCTGCATAATCAGGTACCTTGCCATTCATGATCAGCAAGTAGATATCCTCAATATCATTCTTATTGAGATTCTTGTAATCAGACTCAGTAATTGACACTGTGCACGCATTGGCTCTTCTTGCAACTATCTTTGTGATTAACTTATGTTCAAAGCCCAGTTCCTAGTATGTCTTGATAACTTGAATGATCTTTGAATTCGAATTGACAACTTCCTTTGGTTTTCTAGGCTCTTTCTGTCTCTTTATGTAGAAGATCTTTACATGAGGATTCTTCCAATATTCAACACCATATCGAGCATAAGGATTAAATTTATTTACACACTTATTCACCCATCTGGAAGTCCGTTCTTCAATATCAACATCATTGAAAATAATTGCAAGAAACTTGTGAAGTGACAACACTATCTTCTCAGGCCCTGAATTTCCTTTCTTCAAATACAAAAGATCTTGATTTATCAGAGACAATGTTGGAGCTTCATGATCTCTCTGACAGCTTTGAACTAAAGGTGTGGTCTTTCGTGGATGTAAAGATGCAAAAATTTCCTTTCTACTTTCCCAAACAATGTCACTTTTCAAGAAATTCTTAATCTGATCAATATGATATTGATGCTCATCTCCTAAAGTAAATCTTTCTCTTAACATCTCATCAGTAATTTTCTTTAGCTCTGCCTCATTAATAGTCAGTGACACTTCTTCCACAATGTCTTGTGATACTTGCTTCGTCGGTATTTCATCATCATCTGAACCATACGACTCAGTCCAAAAATCATAATCATCAACTTGCTCTTGATTACCTGAAGATGATGGACTTTGTTTACTTTTATTAACTTGTCCAGATGACTCTCTAGTCACATATGCTTGGTACTCAGATATCTTCTGCCGCTTTGCACTATTTTCCCCCTTAGGAGGAGCATCATCATGAGGGTCGTCATGATCTCTTGGGCGAACGGCAGAAGTTCTACAAGTAGTTTGAGGTACCTAAAGTGTCTCAAATTTCATCTGAAGTGCCAGCCATATTGCTATGTCCTATTGCTGTAACTAAGGATTGTTTTTCATTGTAAGATACAGTTGATATTGTTATTCAGGAAGAGATGTTGTTTGTGGTTGAGCTGGATGAACATGGAGAATATGTCCAGACATATAATTTCTTACGGACGCATCAACCAGAGAAGGAATGTGATTATCAATTGCTTGTTAAATCTGTGATGAACTTTCAGCCTGTAATCTCCCACGCTCCTGTAATATGGCTTTAGCAATCATCTTATCAATCTCTTCTTTATTTTGTTGCCTTTCCAAAAGTAGCCCTTTTGCAACATACACTAGAACTTGAACTTTAACCTGCTCAGGAACTTGCTTCTCTACTTTCTCCTTGATACGCTTATCTACCATCGTGGGTAGAGATTCAACAATTACTTCTTGGAGATGATCATCAAGAGTATCAAATGACTTCCTTGACAAGAAATTTGCTCTCAGATGTTCAAACAAATATCCATAACGTCCCTGTAACTCCTGAAAGAAACTCTTGTAACGTTTAAAACGAGCATGTTTGGCTTTGAATAATGATAGAAGTCGGTTTATGGTAGATAACTTAGTGTTGAGTGAACTTGATGATGGTGTAGGTGTAGTATTAGTTTCTATCAATTCTTGGAGTTTCTCAGTATTCGAAGATACAAGATCAGTATTAATCCTATGAGATCTTATTGGTGTGGGGGATGGTTTACTCTTGTACACCTCTACATTCTTCCCTTTCTCCCTTCGCTTTAATTCATACACCTCATCAGTTATTTCCTCTTCTTCTTCATTAACATTCACATATATTACAACATTAGTAATCTCCACCTCTAAACTTTCCTTATCACTCCTAGGCTCTAACCTAGTGCTGAGAATATTTTGATCATCATTCCTAGGGATTAGACTATCATCAATAACATTTTCTGATTCGTCCACCATCTTTTCAATTTCCTCGGATGCCAAGTGCTTGTTCACCAGTTCTACATTTTCTCTAGCTTCTTGCTCTTCTCTACTTTTGTGCTCAGCAAGACTTACTTGTAGTGTGTCTTGTAAAATCATCCCATCTGCTTTATCAACGGTTGGCACTAGAGCTGGTGGAGTAAGATGTGTAGATCTCCTTTAAGGAATACGAAAACGAATCGCAGCTGACCATTTTAGAGCACTTGACTCTCCTGTATCCACTTTAGGGTTAGGTGACCTAGGGGCGCTAGGTGTCCTATGCGTTCCTTGGGTAGACTCAGTCAGGTGTGACTGAGTCAGAGGAACATCTATCCCAAACACCTCCGCATACATCGAATAATGCTCTGTGTGCTTCATTTCGTCTGAGATCATCCAGTCTGGAATCTTCATTCCAACTATGTCTTTGTGTCTTCTTGAATTAAAGATATTTTTCATTATATCATCATCTTTTAGATTGTGATATATGTCTCTAGCACGCCTTGAGATCTCAGGAAAATTAGTCATGTAATAACTAATGATGATCTTAGTAAATCTAGGATAAGGATTCGAAGACGTTGGATGATGAAGAGAATAATAAAGTCCTTCCCATAGTAGCTCCGCATAATTAACATGAATGTTATTGATAAAGCAATACATCATTTCCATTATCTGCAACGACGGTTGATCCCATCCAGTTACGCGTGTTGTCAAGCATTTAGAAAATATCTTGCATAACGTTTGCCATAGCTGTAGAAGACCAGTTGTTTTAAAGCTTGATGATGTCTTCAGCTCCATTGTAAATCCCAATTCATTTTTGTACAATGGAACCATGTCTAAAAATGATAGTAGTGGCATGAAACTGTCATGATTGTTGTCAGTTGCTTGTGGTAGGTGAAAGATTATTCTGAAGTCATCGAGTGTAAGAGAAAGCATTTTCTTGTCAAGCATAAATGTAAGCCTATACTTCGATCCATCTTCCTTCAACGTATGCCAGAATTATGCCATATAGATCCAAGGTACTGATGAGGAAGCTGCAATGCTGAATCGTAGCAGATGATCCTTGATGATATTCATCAGAATTTTGATTTCAGGTGGACATTGCACTTGTTTAAAATCTAACTTTTTGTTAGCATCCATTAGATCATATCTCTTGTTTGGAGGACATAATTCGTCTGGATGAACATCAGCTGCATGTTGTTGTTGTGCCATGATGATTACTGAATGAATGAAATGAAGATGTTAGGTAACAAACAATCCATTTGACATTTTTGTCTTTTTCCACTCTGTCTGTTTTATATGTTCTGGCAATTCTATTCGAACATATTTTTGATCAGTTTGTTTCTCATGTGCTCGTTCTTGCTTTTTCTAGCACATGTCATACGCTTTATTCGAATTTTTCTTTTGATTTATCATTTTAGTGTGTTCTGGCAATTTTTTTTCAAACACACTTTTGATTTGCTTTTTCGTGTATGGATTTAGCTCTCTTTGTCTGTTTTTGAATATCCTCACAAAAAAATTCTTTGTGGCATGATACTCTTTCAAGAAAGATGAAGATTTCTCTTATGATTCTAATCAAGACGCTTTTATGAAAACTTAAAGAGAAATGATACATCTTCTTAAAACTGTTTTATGAAAGAGTACCATTTTAACAATAACATATTTTTGAGAACTTTTTCAGAAATCATGTGACAAAAACTTTTCGTATAACATAGAATCATTTAATCAAAAATCCACAACTGAATGGTCACTAAGTCACTCACTTCTCATTATGTTCATTGCAGAAAACGGTCGAAACTGGACATGACTTAGACCACTTAAACAATTGAGACTTGGATTTTTTAGATTTAAGTTATAAAAACTTTTTCACTTTCACTTTTTGTCATGAATCCTAAACAATGAAGACAAACGCATCTAATTCAATAATTGAATGGTCACTAAGTCACTCACTCCTCATTCTGTTCATTGTAGAAAACGGTCACAACCGGACATAACTTAGACCACTTAAACAATTATGAATAGACTTATTTGTCTCATAGCTTAGAATACATTAAAACTTGTGTCCTTTTGCACAATCATTTGATGTTTTGAAAAATACATGAGAAACTGATCATTTTGTTCCACGGACATTCAAACATTAATCATCATAAGCATTCACTTATCCACAAATCTCATTTTACTGATTTTGACTTTTTGACTTATTGATTTTACCGAGTTTGACTTTTTGACTTTTTCTGAATTTGACAAATAGAGAATAAAAGTAAATCTCTTTGACTGATTAAAAAACCAAACTCGATCTATTTAAGTTTTATTAAACTTCAAAAACAATACAGTCAAAGCAAACTCGATAAACATCAAACTCGATAAACACCACTCTTTTCGAGTTTCATTTTTAGCATCGAATTTATTATGTAGGACCATTTCTAAACTATTTTCCACATATTTCCATCTAATCATTGATTATTATAGTCCTAAATCCTAATTATTTATTACAAACTCGATAAATCATAAACTCGGTAATCATCAAACCTTATCGAGTTTAAACTCGATAAGTCAAAACATCTTATATCTGATTCCATATGCATATCCACTTACGTTTGAGCAAGAAAAATGATTGTTATAATGAACTCATAAAACGTTTCTTGGATTTTCTTCTCAAACTCGGTTAATGGACTCGGTGAAAATAAAAAGTGAAAATAAACATTTTCCTCCTTATATAGTAACCGGATATCAAAGTTTAAGGAATGACAGTTTCAGCCCCTATAGTTTTCCGTTTTCGATTTATCTCATTTATTTCCGAATTTTGATTTGAATTTTTAAAAACTCCCCCTCGAGTAATGATGACTTATCAAAATTTGACCAATATTATCGTAAACTCCCCCTTGGAATGAGATCAAGCTAAACACTTAGTCCGAAAAATATAGATTTTTTGTTTTTCAAAGTCCAATTTAAATTTCTAAAATAAAAACTCCCCCTCGAAAATATATCATTTTTCAAAGTCAATTTATTTGAGAGATCATTGTTTTCATTTAATTTCAGAAATTATGTATATGAATGAAATTTTGCAAGAACTCCCCCTCAGATTATGATCATGTATTTTCAATCGAAATCTTTTTAAAAATTGGGTGTCATAAATCTGATCGTGTAATCTTTAAATTATATTTTTGTGTGTTTTTTTTTTAAATATGACAAATCTTTTTGTGATTTTGAAGTTTTGCAATTTTTATTTTGTTTTTGGAAAATTTATTTACATGTTTTCGATGTATGATCTTTCCAAGAAGATAACTTTGTCAGACATTCCAACTGAGTTGGAGTCATACATCTCATACCAATGCGATGAACCAAATACTCAAAGCGTTCTTTAGGAAGAGCTTTAGTAAATAGATCCGCAAGTTGCTATTCTGTGCCGACAATGTAAAGTTCCACAGTACCTTTCTCAACATGTTCCTTAATAAAAGGATACCGAATGTCTATGTGCTTTGTCTTTGAATGCTAAACCGGATTGCATGAGATAGCAATAGCACTCTTGGAATCACAATACATCGAAATCCATTGGTACTTGTATCCATAGTCTAGCAGTTGTGTATGCATCCAAATGACTTGTGCACAGCAGGCAGACAAGGAAACATATTCAGCCTCAGCAGTAGATATCGCAGTACAATCATGTTTCTTTGAACTCCAGCTTACGAGCTTTTCACCTAGAAATTACAATCCTCCTGATCTTTACATCCTGTATGGTCCACGTCTGAATATGCAATTAGTTCAAATCCGAAATCTTTTGGATACCATAGTCCCATGTTGTAGGACTGTCTTAGGTATTGAAAGATCTGTTTAACCTCTTTGAGGTATTTATCCGTAAGACGTGCTTGATAGCGAGCATATACAAAAGTAGCAAAAGAAATGTCTGGCCGACTGGATGTTAGGTACATTAGCCCTCCTATCATACGACGATAAGTCGTTTGATAGGTAGGAGTGCCTTATAAATCAGCATCCAGTCTCTCAGTTGTCATAGGTGTGCTCATTGAGATGCACTCATCTAGACCATGTTTGTAACACCCCTAAATTAGGTCGCAGCGGAATAAGGGTCCAGGGCGTGTTACTTCAAGATCAATAGCACAAGATATATAAGAACGACACAAAAAGTCATTTAAAATGATACATTGGATTTAATTGAAAGACTTAATACAAAAGCATATAGCTTTACTTGTTCATTGTTGAATATTACAAAAGTTGACAATACATTTCCCAAAATATGATGCACCTAAATCTTTAAGCGTGCAATCCAAAATATAACCCAATGCATCCCTGGCATCCCATGCCTATTGACCTCCTGAAAACATTGCTTAAAAACGTCAACAATAATGTTGGTGAATTCATAGGTTTGATAAATCATAATATGCAGGACCGCAAGACTTTTTAGTGATAATGCAACACATGCAGATCTCACAAAACTAGATTACATTTACACTAAGCTCATGACACTGAAGCTCGACGATCTTTCTTGCAATTAAACTATATATTGCAATTTCTGCCCGATTAGATGTTCAACCCGAAAACATCCTAAATTCGACATGCTATAACGTTCGTTCCCGGTGATAGCTAATCACCCGAACGGGGAGGTCGTTTCCCGAATAGATCTATTAAATAACATTCGCGCTCACATAATGTAATTCCCAACTACATCTATGCAATTGACAGTTCATGATAATGGGCTTAACTTGGGTTATCGCTACTTAGGCAACATGTAATCAATACTTGCGTCCAATTTATAAAACAAAGCATGTTTCCACCCCATAATTATAAATCATTGAAATCGTAAAAATGTGGGGCTATGAACTCACCTTGAGTTCTGATAATCCAAATATCGCAGATAATGCGTCACGTAAAAGATCGAATGCAACCTAAATTATCATAGGTCGTATAAGTACCGAGTACTTGAATATAATCTTATAGTTGTTACATCGTACTATCGTTCGGGCTATCATAATCTAAGAGGTCATGACATGACGTTCGAGGAGTTAGGACACTTTAAATCGTAAATCCAACAACTCGTCGAAACGCCATCCGAAGAGGCCTCATTATGAAACTCCCTAGTAATATAGTACTTTGATAACCGCATATAATTCTACATAGTTCAATCACCAACTAATGGTTTTGGTAAAATTTGTATTAATAAGTAAAAACGTTTTATAATATCGTTTTAGTAAAACTACATAACTTTTGCGTTTTTAAGCCCGATTGACGTTTCTATGCCCAACTTTTCGTATTAGAACAGTTATCAATAATTTTGACATTTTCGATATTTGACCCTCTGATAGAACATTAACTTTTACTGTTTCACAATAATACGTGACTTTCATTTAAATTGTATTCCGTTGTCATAAACCCGTAAATGTCGTATTTTATTCGTTATAGCTCCGTTTTTAACGATTCTTTCGAGGACTGATTCTCATTTTTGAATGTTCTATAATTTTATGAGGTTTACAAAAATATAACTTTCTGTCATGAATAGTAACTTTTATAAAAATAGTTTTAATAAAAGATTGAATTGTCGTAAACTCGCGAAAATTCATAAATCTTCGTTATTTAATTGAAAAATTACGATCTTATCATTTAGAAGTCTAAAAAATATGTATTATTTATTAAAAATATCAAACTTGCTGTTTGAATAATTTTTATAAAAAGTTTTTATAAAAATTCTTTTATAAATTCGTTTGCTTATCGTATAACTTGTTTTTATCATAACTTTTTCGTTATTTATCCGTTTGACAAGTTTCTTACTTTTTCGGAATCGTCGTGAAATGTATTATCTTATAAAAATATAAAATAAGTATATTTTTAAGACACTTTGGGACAGAATGTTCAACTAACATTCATAAGTCCATTTTTGACCTAGTTTTTATGTTTTACCACTTTAGACTTTTTAAGCTTAATTAAGATTGTAAAATACTTAGGTATTCATTTATAACTTCATATTACTAACCATAAAACATGTGTATAAGTTCATAAAACTATATTTATAAGAAAATTCCAAGTTTACAAGTTAAACATGTCCTAATGGTGATTTAAACTATAAAGAATTAACATATGCATATTAATGATAATTGTAAGAACATAAAGAGTTCAAGTAGACCTTAGGATGTGTGAAGATGATGATAAACAAATGCTAAACCCTTGTTTAGCCCTAGAATCCAAGCTTGCACTTAAGAAAACCCTTGTTTTCTTAATAAAACCCTAACTTCTCTTTTCTTGATTAATGCTTGAAAATGGTTAGCCAATACTTGGAAACATCTTAGAATGTCTTATAATGGATGTGTATAGAAGGGTATAGGTTGAATAAAATTTTGTATGGATAGTTTAGAGGGGGAGGGTTGAGCCGTGGGCTTCAATGGGGAGAAAGGAGGAATTTTTGTGATTTCTAGCTAAGTGTAAAGTGTTATATGTGTTTATATCTATACATACTAGTTTATATATGGAAGACTAGTCAAAAAGATGCAATAGTGGTCAAAGAACACACTTCATGGTCTTAAGGAAGACTTGTTTTCTTGTCTTAGGTCAAAGAAACAAAGTATGGCTTGGTTTAAATGAAAAGGTATGGTACAAGACCAAGTGTTGAATTTTTTTCTTATATCTTTGTATCCATTGCCATAAATTTCGGCAATAAGAAGATATATGTGATGTTGTTGACTAATTTTTATGTATTGGGTATAAATGTGGGTATTTGTTGAAGCGTAGAAAAGTTTTGGTGGTTCCGGGAGTGCCTAAACGCAATTTATCGCGAAACGTATACACTTTACGTATCCGATAAAAATAAAATGAACAAAGTTAATAATTATCCTCAAAATAATTACTTAACCCTTGTTTGATGTAAACATTTAATTGTTTGATGCCCGTTTACATTGAACGCTAATTTTTAGCTTACGCGATTTAGCTTAACATTTATGATTTAAAGCAAATGCGTACAATACAAAAGGTACATTGCGGATTTATCGACGTCGTCAATGACTTGAAAACACAGGGTGTTATAGACTTCCCCCGTTAAACGAGCCTTGTCCTCAAGGCTCACGATGCAGCATTTGACGACGGTGTGGTCTTGATGAAGAGGTGTGGGTATTTCTTCTTGAATTGGTCTTCACGTTCCCACGTGAACTCAGGACCTCTCTTGGAGTTCCATCGAACCTTGACTAATGGGATCCGACTTCGCTTCAACCGTTTAACTTCACGGCCCACTATTTCTACCGGTTCCTCAACAAAATGGAGTTTGTCGTCCAAATTAAGTCCATCCAACGGAACGGCTAATGGCTCGTCGGCATGACACTTTTTCAGGTTGGACACATGGAATGTATTATGAACTCTGCTCAATTCTTCTGGAAGTTCAAGCTTGTAAGCAACCTCTCCGAACTTTTCTAACACCTTGAAAGGTCCAACATACCTAGGGTTTAACTTCCCCCGTTTGCCAAAACGTACGACCCCTTTCCAAGGTGATACTTTAAGCATGACTTTATCCCCGACTTGGAATTCCATTGTCTTACGCTTCAGATCGGCGTAACTCTTCTGTCGATCACGAGCAGCTTGCATCCTTTGCTTGATCTGGATGATTTTCTCAGTGGTCTCTTGAATTAGTTCTGGACCAAGTATTTGAGCTTCTCCAACTTCAGTCCAACATACAGGTGAACGACACTTTCGACCATAAAGTGCTTCGAATGGTGCGGCCTTGATGCTAGCGTGATAGCTATTGTTGTATGAAAACTCGACTAATGGCAAATGGTTAACCCAACCCTTTCCAAAGTCGATTGCACAAGCACGCAACATATCCTCGAGAGTTTGAATGGTCCTCTCGCTTTGCCCGTCTGTTTGTGGATGGTACGCGGTACTCATATCCAAATTAGTACCCAAAGCATTCTGAAGTGACCTCCAGAAATTTGATGCGAATCTCGGGTCGCGATCACAAATGATTGAGACAGGTATTCCATGTCTCGTGACCACCTCCTTTAGGTACAATCTTGCAAGTTTGTCCAAAGGATCAGTCTCTCTCATCGGTGTGAAGATCGCAGACTTAGTGAGTCGGTCAACAATCACCCAAATGGTGTCGTAGCCTTGCGACGACTTAGGAAGCTTAGTAACAAAATCCATGGTGATGTTGTCCCACTTCCATTCAGGTATCTTAGGTTGTACCAACAATCCTGATGGCCTTTGATGTTCGGCCTTGACCTTAGCACAGGTCAAACACTTGCTAACATAAGTGGCTATGTCGGCTTTCATGTTGGGCCACCAATATAGCTTCTTCATGTCTTGGTACATTTTGTCAGAACCCGGATGAATAGAGTATTTTGATTTGTGGGACTCGTGCATGATCACAGTCCGCAAATCGCCATAACAAGGTAACCAACTTCTGCCATTGAGGCATAGGGTTCCATCCGCACGTGGTTCCAACTTTTGTTCTCTAATCGCTTCTGGAAATTTAGCGTTTTCAATCAACATTCCCCCAACGTCTTCACTCTTAATGTTCTCTGGTTTTCGCGCTTCAGTCTGAGCATTTAAGATCTGTTTGGGAAGATCCAAGCTAATAGTCATGACTAAGGCTCGAACTCTTAACGGTGGTTCTCGTTCTTTCCTGCTCAAAGCATCAGCAACGACATTTGCTTTCCCCGGGTGATAACGAATATCGCAATCGTAATCACTTAGCAACTCTAACCATCGGTGTTGCCTCATGTTCAACTCTTTTTGATCTAAAATGTGTTGCAAACTCTTGTGATCGGTGAACACCGTACACTTAGTTCCATATAAATAATGTCTCCAGATCTTGAGAGCGAACACCACTGCTCCAAGTTCTAAATCATGAGTTGTATAGTTCTTCTAAATCATGAGTTGTATAGTTCTTCTCATGAATCTTCAACTGGCGTGATGCATAAGAAATCACTTTTTCTCTCTGCATCAATACAGCACCCAAACCCTTCTTCGAAGCATCGCAGTATGCGATGAAATCTTCGCTTCCTTCAGGTAATGCAAGGATTGGTGCACTGCACAGTTTTTGCTTCAACAGTTGAAAAGCTGCTTCTTGTTTATTGCCCCACACAAACTTGACCTTCTTTTGAGTAAGCTTAGTCATAGGTTTGGCGATCTTCGAAAACCCTTCAATGAATCTTCGATAGTACCCAGCATGACCTAAAAAGTGACGAATCTCCGTTGGTGACTTAGGAGATGTCCAATCCTTGATGGATTCAATCTTGGCTGGATCCACATGAATTCCTTCACTATCGATCACGTGACCGAGGAACTGTACCTTGGGAATCCAAAATTCACATTTGGAAAACTTGGCATACAACTCCTCCTTCTTAAGCAATTCTAAGATTTGCTTAAGGTGTTCTTTATGTTCTTTCTTGTTCTTCGAATATATCAGAATATCGTCAATGAAGACAATCATGAATTTATCCAGATATGGTTTGCATACCCGATTCATAAGGTCCATGAATGCGGCAGGTGCGTTTGTCAAACCAAACGGCATAACTTGAAATTCGTAATGGCCATAACGAGTTCTGAAGGCAGTCTTCGGAATGTCTTCTTCTCGAACCCTCAATTGGTGATAACCTGACCTTAGGTCGATTTTCGAGTAGACACTCGACCCTTGGAGCTGATCAAATAAATCATCAATTCTTGGGAGCGGATAACGGTTCTTCACCGTTAGTTTATTCAATTCCCGGTAATCAATGCACATCCGGAATGATCCGTCTTTCTTCTTGACAAACAAGACCGGAGCTCCCCAGGGCGAGGAACTAGGTCTTATAAAGCCTTTGTCGGATAGCTCTTTCAGTTGCTCAGATAACTCTTTCATTTCGGAAGGCGCCAATCGATAAGGTGCCCGTGCTACAGGTGCAGCACCAGGTACCAAATCAATTTGAAACTCCACTTGTCGAGTCGGAGGAAGACCCGGCAAGTCTTCAGGAAATACTTCAGGAAAGTCTTGAACTATTGGTACGTCCTCAAGTCGCTTCTTCTCCGACTTGTCTTCAACCTCTTTTGCAGTGACATGTGCCAAAAAGATAGGAAATCCTTTTTGCATGTACTTCTGCGTTTTAGTGCACGAAATGATGTTTAATCGTGTCACATTTCCCTGGTTACTTCCGTCACTGCGTATGATTAAGGTTTCATTTCTCCAGGGGATGCGAACAATCTTCTCGGCACACACAATGACCGCTTGGTACTTCGCCAACCAATCCATACCGATTATAGCATCGAAACTACCAAGTTCTACAGGCATTAAGTTTATGTTGAATGGGTGATTTAGTAAATTCTCTAATGGCGAGCAAATTCGATAGCGAAATTGTAATAGGGCGACTAGTAATGTGCCTTGGCTTCTCGGCTTAGGATTTGGTATAAGATGATGCCAACTTTATAGTACGACGGAGTGAAGGTCTGCTTAGTTGATATGGTTACTAATTCGATTTTCAAAAGTAAACGCGTTTTATGAATACGCACACCAAACATGATAAAAGTAGAAAATTGTTTCCTTAACAAGAGGTTTTTAGAGTGACTACTCTCAGCACGGCATGGTACCTCCCTGAATTATACATAGTTGATCAGGCCATGTATAATTGAGGACTAACGATGCATTGCTCATTTTCGTCAAAATAGCGTTATAATTTCATGATATTCGTGAGAGTAGTTTGTAAGAGTAAATAAGGAACCTAAGTTAATATTGACGAATTTCTCATAATACGATAATTTGATAGATAATTTGAAATCATTCGTACAACTGAAATTTAAGGGAAATACAACGAGAATTCCTAAGGAAATAAAGTTTAAGATAGTTCCAACTTAGGGTTTGCTAGGCAAGGCTAGTCAACTTTCTCTTTTAAGCTTTGATCTCATCCTTAATGTTGTTAGGGTCTTGATCGGTTTCTCCTCCTCTTAAGGTATGCACCACTCCATGTGCTCCAGTACCTCCAATTTGGTTTTTATGACTTTGGTTCTTTCGCTCTGGGCAATCCCTCTTGTAGTGCCCTTGATTCCCACATTCATAGCAATTAACCTTCTGACTTGTCCCCGTGCCTCTTTGGTTGTTAGTAGTATTGTCATTTGTAGGTCTCCTACAGTTACGGACCAGATGGCCCACTATGTTGCACCTGTGGCATTTGGGAGGACATGGACCATCATGATGATAGTTGTATTTAGGACACAACGGCTTAGACCCGCCGTAATATTTCTTCTCCCCGTGCCCTGCAGCGTAAGCTTTGCCAGTATTTTGCCTCTTGTTCGGCTGTTGTTGGTTCTGATTGTCCTTGGAAGTGTTATTCAACTTCCTCTTGTTCTCAGCCTGGCGTTCGGAAAGAGTGTTGATCTTTTTGTCCACACGTTTCTGAAACTTCACTATTGGACACTTACTCTTGAAGTGTCCCAGACTTCCATACTCATAACAGGTGTGAGTTCGTTGATTCCTAGCAGCAGTAGGATTCCTACACTCCCGGGTCATGTGGCCAACCTTCTTGCAATTCCCGCCCTTTACAGTACATTGCCCATTGTGGTTACCTTCCCACTTTCTCTTGTTGTTAGCATTCTCTGCTAACTTGCATTCTTGTTGTTCGGTCTGGCTTATTGACTTACGGGCCATGTTGGTTTTCGTCTCATAAATGGCAATAGCCTCGATAGCATTAGCCACTCGCTGGGCTACAACCCGCTCAATTTCCTCAACACTCATCCCTTGATTAACAGTTGTCATTGTTTCCTGAAAATCACAGGGAACAAAATGTATATGAAGTTTTATTCAAGGGAAAATCATAACACTCCGTGATCCCAACAAGTAGGTAAGGTGAGACCACGTTATGCATAGATATAAGATAACCGCAACCATGGCATAAATAAATCCCTATCGTACAGTAGCATGATCATAACCAACAACGTAAGTTAATACTTAATACATCGTTTTACATGAGTAAAAGAGTACAAGCTTTTTATTAACACTACCAACCGAGTATTACTCAAGTTTAGTGGAATACAAAATGAGCTACACTGACAAATCTATTTGTCTATGGCCAGGGTGCCTCTCAAGATTCTAGATGCTAGACTCTTATGTTATCTTTAAGTGACTCAACATTCTCTGGTGGTGGTGATGATGAAGGTAGTGTAGCAGCAACTCGGTAATGCCTGCCTTAGCAGATGGTGATCGTGGAGTATGGTGTTAAATAGACATCCGTACTGTACGGGATTTGGTCTCAAAAGACAAGATGATATGGTGTGGGTGGCCTAGGAGCAGACTCATCAGTCGTAACTGCCTCTGCATCCTCAGCTTGAGGGGATAGGATCATCTGTAGGTACAGTAGGAGGGTCGACTGGAGCTAGGTGCTCCTCCTCCTCCCCGTCCTCCTCATCCTTCTCAACATCATCATCATCGTTGTCATCATCAGATGGCTCATTATCATAATTGTCTCATCCGTCGGCAGGATGGTCAGCAGGATCCTCCTCAGGGTCCTCCTTATCCTCTTCCGGATTAGAGTCAGCAATGTAGCCTGGTGATAAGGCTGTAGGTGAGGCATCAGCAGATAGAGGCTGATCCTTCATTAGTTCCTCTAGCTCCTCATCAGAAGCTCAATGGAATCTCCATGGCTCGGAATTAATATAAACAGACGTGTAGGAAATCGTCTATAATGAAAACATAACCGCTTGCAGCGAGCAAAACTTAACTTATATAAATATATTATATAAGGCTGGTATGGTAAATACGAGTATGCACTTATGGCATAAATGAATGATGGTAAGGTATCATATTCGATAGCTTAATGTTTAGGTAGCGCTTAGGACCTACGAGCTTATCGTACTACCTTGCCTAAAGAAATATTCCCCTATTTATATAAATAACCCTTATATAAATAATTGCAGAGTTGCGCGAAAGAATGCAAACTCATCTTTGTATATATACAATATACCCTCATAGTAATATACGTACTATAATATAAACACGTATATCAATTATGAATGCATCTAGTCCCACTAATGCAATCAACTAGTGTGTCATGTAAGCATCTAGTAAAACTAACTAATGCAAACAACTAGTGTGTGTCCCATAAAAACCCTTTTTATGAATGCAATGTTTGAAAATGGTTATAGTCCAGCAAAAACATTTTGACCTGGTTCTCTATAACCTTGGCTCTTGATACCAATCTGTAACACCCCCAAATTGGGTCGCAGCGGAATAAGGGTCCGGGGCGTGTTACTTCAAGATCAATAGCACAAGATATATAAGAACGACACAAAAAGTCGTTTAAAATGATACATTGGATTTAATTGAAAGACTTAATACAAAAGCATATAGCTTTACTTGTTCATTGTTGAATATTACAAAAGTTGACAATACATTTCCCAAAATATGATGCACCTAAATCTTTAAGCGTGCAATCCAAAATGTAACCCAATGCATCCCTGGCATCCCATGCCTATTGATCTCCTGAAAACATTGCTTAAAAACGTCAACAAATAATGTTGGTGAATTCATAGGATGAAACTCCCTAGTATTATAGCACTTTGATAACCACATATAATTCTATATAGCTCAATCACCAACTAATGGTTTTGGTAAAATTACGTTTAATAAGTAAAAACGTTTATAATTATCGTTTTAGTAAAACTAGCATAACTTTTGCGTTTTAAGCCCGATTTTAACGTTTCTTATGCCCATCTTTTCGTATTAGGACGAGTTATCATAATTTGACATTTTTCATATTTTGACCCTCTGGTGAACAGTAACTTTTACTGTTCACATCAGACGTGAGTTTTATTTAAATCGTATTTGTTGTCGTAAAACCCGTAAATGTCGTATTTTATTCGTTATAGCTCCGTTTTTTTACGATTCTTTCGAGTACGATCTCGTAATTAAAATTTATATCATATTTTAGATGTTTAAAAAAATATGAGTTTCTGTAATGAATAGTGATTTTTATAAAAATAGTTTTATAAAAGTATTTCTCGTCGTAAAATCGTAATTAACGTATCTTTTTTCGTTATAAGTCAGTTTTCGAGTTTCTTATCATTTGGATCGTCACGAGGCGTATTATTTTTATATAATGTCTAACCACGTATGGAGGTCGAATTAAAACACCCTTTTATTGTCCAAGTGTGTTCATTTATAAAGAGTTTGTTTTACTAACTTTATAAACCCTAATTTATACATAATCATGTTTATACTTAAACAACACGTTAACATACTTTTAAGTCCATTAATCCATGATATATATAACCATATGACATAAGAAAAAGTGCATAAATCATAACATTAGTAAAAACCCTTTTACATATTCAAAAGTCCTAAGTGGTGATTTTACTATATAAACATCACATATGCATATAATCATATAAATGAAAAGTTAAGGGCTTAAGATAACCTTAATGAGGTGATGTAGGATGATGACACATAAGTGCTAAACCCTTGTTTAGACTTTAAACCCAAGATTATAACCAAGAAAACCCTTGTTTGGGTTTTTGTCATTTTTTTGGATAATTTTTTGCAGGTTACTTTATCATTGATGTTCCCACAATCGTTCTTTTAGAGCTAGCAGTGACGATTTATGCGAGATTTGCAGATTCCTTTACGGTTAGTTGTGATTTCAGGTTTAACAAAGATGATTTAGTTAATGTTTCTGAAACATATGAACAATAGGCTAATGTTTCTGAATGTATTAGTTTTTGGGGTTTCCGTGTTGTATTTATTTAAATGTGAGATTTCTAGATCCAAGTTTATTAGCTACAATTGATTTTGAGTATGAAAGTTATATGAAAATGGATTTTTAGTTGACATTCATTTTTTATTGTATCATATAAGGTTAGAAACTGAAAGAAGATGATAATGAAGGAGACTCAGGAACATGATAATGCATTTGTTGTTTGCAAAATTGAGGTTTCTTCATTGTTTATATCTATGCTAATTTGTTACTAATCATTCTTTATAACACAATACCAAGAACTGGGAATTTTAGAATTGAGTTTATGAGCGATATGCGTTTGCATGTTAATTTTTTTATGTTGTCTTTGACTCTTAGTTGTTTGTTTGTTAAACCATATCAGCTATAACAGAGCAACAACTATTTTGGAACTACATGATATGCCTTTTTGATGTTTGTCCATAGTTGAATGTCACTTGCTTGCTACCACTAAGGCTTTATGAAACTTGCAATAATTTTGTTTCGTGTACAATGCAATGAACTCAGAAGTGAAAACAAAATGTATAATACTTAAATGAAAATTTATAGAACCACTGATTGTGATTGTATCATGGATTATTTAGTATTTTATCTAGATGTGGCAAAATGGGTGGGTTGGGTAACTGTTTCAAAGGGCCTATGTAGGGTAAGACGCTAAAATTGTATAAATTGATTGTGAGTCTGTTATCTTACAAAACTTTATATTTACCTTGGGTGAGTTTTGAACCTTTGCTTTTTCGTAATAGTTTTTACCTTGATCCTGCCACGGTATATTCCTAAACCAACTTTGCCCTGAAAACTTGAATTACTGGAAGTCTCGACGAGATTGTTCAGTTTTATTCTGTGTCGCGTCTATATAAAAAATGATGTCAAATAATTTTAGGTTTTAGGGGTTTAATATTCAAACAACATTGGTGTTAATGTTCATGACATGATGCATAATTTGTTTGCGGTATGCAGGACTGAGGGTGAACCGGTTAAATCTCAAACGAGTCAAAGA
This sequence comes from Tanacetum coccineum, assembly GCA_026074375.1. Classification (NCBI taxonomy): domain Eukaryota; kingdom Viridiplantae; phylum Streptophyta; class Magnoliopsida; order Asterales; family Asteraceae; genus Tanacetum; species Tanacetum coccineum. The sequence continues at coordinate 16,543 of BQNB010052776.1, read as the reverse complement.
AGCATGCCTGCTGCAATACATAACCAGTCCTAACGGGTAAGTTGTTGGAAAATGATTTATGGTCGTCTCAACAACGAAAAGAAAGGATCAATCAATTTCTTAAGCTAAACTAGGCTATCCAAACTAGCGGGAGTTTTGTAACAAGTTTTTTCAGATATAAAGTTTTAAATTTATCTTGACTTCAGAAGTCAACATGTAAATTTTACCCATTTCAGATTCAAGAAATATCCATTCTATATAATGCACTTTCAGTTACACTGTTAGTTGATATCACATCGTTGATCTTTTGCTGTTAGCTTGACTGATTCTGAGATCGTTTCATCTATATTTAGTTGTAATATAATTGTATTAGTAAAAAGCAAGTACAGGAAATTGATTACCTTATTTATGTCTTAACGCTATAGTAGTTAGTATTGAAAACTTTGATCTTTATTAGCCATTGACTGTACATGCTGCAGAGACCAACAATTGCTAAATTAAATGTGTGGTTGAACTTGAAAATATGCTATTATGAAAAAAAAGGTGTGTATGGACGGCATCGAAACTAAAGCTTGCATCGTTTGAGGTACTTTCTTTCTTAATGGTCATTTATAGGTCAGAACTCGAGTTGTAACTTTGCATAGTTATATATATATGTTCAAGTGCAGATATACTAAAGCATGCTTCAAGGCTTCTCAAGGCCGAACTTCCTCTGTCACTTAGACTGATTGGTAAGGATGACAAGTTGTTTTTATTGCATGTATCTTTATCGAATATAAAGTCACATTATAGTACTGATCCTTAATTGGCAGAATATAAACCTAGAATGTGTGTCGTGCTGCAGGAGTACGGATGCCTCATTTCAGTAAAGATAAAAGTGGTGTTCAGTTTGATCCTAGACAACGAACCCTCACTTTTTAAAAGCGGAAGACAACAACAAGCAAATTGTTAATGAAGAGCACTCGACTGATTTTAGAGATGGTTATGAAGCACATTGGCGCTCACATATCGATCCATCGAGTGACCATTTATCAGAGCTTAAACAAAATATTTGCATGTCGACTGATAATATTGAGGAAGCAGTGGAGCATCACAGATCAGGTACTCATAGTGAGAATGACTATTTCGTCTTTGGATATAAAACTTGGGTGTAAATTATCTTTTCCTCATGTAGCATCTGATCATTGTTTTGTTGTTGCAGTTTAATGAGAATGGAGCGCAGGAGCAGCTGCTGACAAAGAAGAATTTAATACCTTTTGGCTTTTTTATGTCGAAGTATTAGTTTTAGATTCAAATGCTATGACTTTTTCTTAGACATGAAACTATGACTGGATTTGTAGCATTTAGATTGAATGATAACCTCAACCTTTTCAATAACTTTCTAACCGCCAAATACTCGAGTAACGATAGTAGAATTAGAATGTGCTTATCCAAACATCACAAAACTCTTATCTTTGTGATTCAGTACTGACAACCCAAATGAAATCTGTTGGAAAATTCATGGCTATAGGTCTTGCATTTCAAAAGAATAGTAAGAGTTTGCATATTTTAGTGGTAAAATTTAAATGCAACTAATTGATGTCATAGGATGAATGCTCCCCTTTTATACTCTTTTCTTTCTTTGAAGCAAGAGACCACACACCCTATGAATGACCTCACGTCTATCTCTATAATTGTTTGTATTATACTACGCATTCTGAGTACTCCCTTCCTAGCTTTTTGCTTTCTTTTGGGACTTGGTTTAATTACATGATCCGCCTAAATTATCTCAATGACTTGCAAAATACAATTCACCGAACAGTTTAGCAAGTCGGTTTAGTAGATGAGAAAAGAAATCTCATTATGTTGAATGAGGGGTGATACACACATCACTTTTTAAATCATTCATATTACTATACAATCAGACAAGTAAGACGTATAGGGATGAGCACGGTGCCAAAATGGTACCGTACCGGCATCGTTTAGGAAGTACCGTATTTTTTCCCGATCAAAATATGTAGTCCCGATCCTGGAATCGAGAGGAATATCGGTACCGGTACCGGTTCTGGTGTCGGGTAATTTGGTACTAAACCGAAATAAGCACCGTTTAGTATAAAAGATAATCTCACATTTGACTCTTTTAGTCTGTAAATTTGCTTTAGAATTCAATCGGTGAAGGGAAATGCTGAAACCCTCTTATTTGTTTAATTAAGTTCCTGTACGTATTTATATAGAGACACAAATTTAGTTACAAATAGTATATGGCTAGTGGATATATTAAGTTGATGTCAGTCGGTCTTCTCTTCTCTGTTTACATCATCTGTCTACGGCATTGTAAGCGTTTTATATAAGTTTGATTACTTTATTTAGTAGTCAATAACATTTGTTCGTCCATTGATAACATTCAACATTTATAAAAAATTTCATACATGCAAACATCAAATCTTGAAACTGTAACTATTAATTAGTAACGTTCAGTTTCAAAATCATCATTAGATGATATATTCAATATTTATTATGCGTGGAACATATGTACACATACAAGTGTTTAGATCACAAGTTTAGTTAAAAAAAACATAGTAGCTTTTTTGTATTTCAGTACCAAATTTGGGAATTCCCGTCTTGGTACCGTACCGTTTTTAATGGTACCGAATTTTTTTTAAGCGAGTTTCTTGGTACCAGTACCATACCGGATAAAGAGAACGGGTACCGGTACGGGTCGGTACCGGTACAGTTCCGGTACCGTACCGTTTTTCCGGTACCCATGCTTATCCCTAGAGACGTAAATATGAATCAAGGTTAAGCACATTTTCGAAAAACATATAAAAAAAAGCTAAAAAAGCCTCGCTGCGAAGCGCGGGCATCGAACAACTCATTTCATTTACAAGAAATGGTTATCATTCTCTTCATTAGCATTAAAAAAATTCACACTTTATACTAACATTCTTCACAAAATATCCCAGACACACTCGCAAATCTAATAATTAGAAATAAAAACACCCATGAAACCGACAAATGGCACTGTACACGAGAGAAGAAGTTTAATTCATACTTTATACTAACATTCTTCACAAAATTTCTTTGTTCTTTATTCTTTAAAGGGGAAAAAATGTAATATGAAGTTTAATTTTTATGCATGATCATTGTTGTAGTTTAATTTCCCCAAAAACAAGCCCGTTTTGGATATTTTTTTTAGATGTTTATGTTATTTTGGTTAGAACTTTGATAACCGGATGATGTTTCTTTTGGGCAATTTGAATAGTTTTGGTTGTTAATTTCTGTAGCTTTAATATCGTTCATTGTCGTATTATGTGTCCGGTTAGTTTTTACCTGTATCTTTTCATTGGAATTAAGATGCATTTTGGCTTGGGTAGATACTATAATGTCACAGCTTTGAAAGAATTTTTGAAGTGTTTAACATAGCTTGGTTTTTATACATAAACCAACATTGCGTCATAAACACTTATGATGCTTCACATAATTAACAAAAAGATTTTACACAAAATAATTGAAGGGGCCTATAAATAACACATTCTTTTAATTTCTTTGGTACAATTAATACGAAGTTGAAACTATAATAATTATAACAAGAGTGTAACATTCAGATTTTTTTCACAGACTCAGCTCGGTGCATCGCACGAGTGTGACCAAGCCTCGTTAATGTTTAATAACAAGATGTTCTTAGATATTTATTACTCCATCCTTATATTGCAATAGTATTTTCGTAAGCATCAAGGTCTGCAACAAAAGCCCATCAAGGGTCTACAACTTGGATTTATCATTTTACTCCATCCTTAGACAATAACATGGTTTTATCATTCTAACAAAAACCCATCAAGGGTCTGCAACAACAACCGCAACGTCACCGCCACCGACACCATTACCGGTAATCAACATTAAACACGTAGCTCTCAAGAACTTCTTGCAAGAACCCACTTCCGGTTTGACTTTTTGACAGGATCTGAGACGACAACCACCACATGATCTGACATATATGAAACCACCACCACCGTATCTGACTGGAGCACCTCTCCGCTACCGGATCTAAAACTACAACCACCATATCCGACCGGATCTGAGACCACAACTAAATCTTTAATATATTATGGGTTTATGATAAAATGATGAAATCTATATATTCCACTATTTAAAGAAAATATGTCATTTTTATAACTTAAAACCAGCTGCTTAAAGTAAAAAAGAAACTTAAAATCAAAAAAAGATTTATGAGTTTTTTTTTAGTTTCTCAAAAAGTGGTGAAATCTTGAATATAAACCCCGACTTTAGGACACTTTCTTATGTGAAGATTCCTTTCGGATGGATGTTGCAAAATGGGTTGAAATAATAATAAGTGATGGGGTTATGGAAATATTGAATATTGCATGATCAAGATTGTTTATTAGGAATTGGAACGTGGGTTAGAGTATGATGATTTGATGTGCACCGACTGTTTATGTGTGTGTGTTTGTTAGTGTTTGTAATTAGTTTATTATTTAATTTATACTGGACAGTAAGACTTATGAGACTTGTAGAGGTAGGTGTGATTGATTGGGATGTTGCCTGGAGAAGATTAAGGTATGTTAGAGAAGATAAATGTAGGTGGAAGGTAGTGATGAGGGTAAGGAAGAGAGATAAAATAGTAAGGCGGGGGTATTTGGGTAATCTTTTAATAAGTGGTGGGCCAGCCAACTGATCTGTGAGACAATAAAAAGTACATTTTATAGGACATCTTTTACTTTGTAAAGGAAAACGTCAAGTGGGGTATTCGTATTTCAAGAAAATCAAATCATACCCTATTTAGTAAGATTTTCTTAATTATTATTATTATTTTTAAATATATTGGTAAAAATACTTAAATCTTTCCAAATTTAACAAAAAAAAACTTACAAATTTGTTTTTCATACTCATACATAATCAGTTTGATCAAGAAAAAGAAAAACACTATAGAAACTATATGTGTCAAAAATCGAATAAAAAAAAGATAAAAAAGCGGATGTAAACTTTCAAACTTCCATGCCTCAAATGTTAATTTAAGAAAAAGGGTAATATATATACAAATTCAGAAAATAAAATAAAATAATGGCTGCCCCAATTTATCATACGATGTGCTTCTTTTTCTTTAACCCTAGATTCACCAAAACCCTAAATCAAAACAACTCGATCAACAATTAAAGAACGATTGAGGATGTAGATTAACCACCATGTTTCTTATTCCCCTCCTTAGCTCTAGGTATTCTTTTTCTCAATCGTATGATTAATCTTCTAATGCTACTTTGAGTGTTTAATAAATCTGTATTGCCTTTCGTTTTTTATGTATCTTTGTATAAAAGGTGTTACAACATTAAAATAGGAGATTAATAGATCTTATAAATTCGTCATGGGAGGCTCTGCAGTTTTAGGTGCTTCAAAGTTGAGGTGAAATTTTACTATGCTTCCATTACTCTATTTACAATATGAGTTCTATTTTTCAACTATCCCCTTGGTTTTTCAGATTTAGGTGCTTGTGAAAACATGATCAATGTAACAGGAATGGGGCCAGGGACATAGTGACTGCCTCAAATGGAAAGACTATTGAGGTACTTCCCCTGTAAAAGAACAAGAAAATGTATTGCAACTATTCTACATGCTTAATGTTGTTAGCCTTTTAAAAATTTCAAGCAATATCTAAAAACCAGTTTCAGAATCTAAGCTAAAGTTAGAAAAGTGATTATTAAGGTCCAACACATTGTTCATATAATTGTAAAATGATACTACTTCCTAATAATACATATCGAACCAGATTTATCATACAATGCATAATGTAAATAAATATCAGTTATTATTAGCTCAAATCTACAACCCCCGTAGCTCAAATAGGAAAAGAGCTGGCCATCTAAATAAATAACAAGAAGTGTAGTGTTTTAAATTACATGGGTTCAATCGCCAATGAATAAGCAAAATTACCAGACCCTCAAACTGGGAAAGTTATTGCCTTCACTTATAGTTTAGATTATGTGTAGATGATTTTAGTAAAACTTTTACAATAAGGCTTCTAAGATTTACACTTCTATTTTTCTTAAAATCTTTTTGTATTTGTTTCGGCCCACCCGGATAAGAAATTTTGGCTTCGTCACTGTACAAAAAAGTAAAATTTCTACGGTAGTTTTAAAAGTCAATTTAGAATGAAAAGCAGAGTTGTTTAATATGCCTTGTGATTATAGAAAGTAATTTGGGTGACAGAAAGATGTGGTTATAATTTATAAAAGTTCAACACCCAAACAATGAAAAATACATCTTATTTTTAACAGAGTTCAAACATGCTCATGATTAATTGTTAGTTATAAATCTTATGAGTGTCATATTTATTTGGTAGATTTTCAGGTATAAGGAACACTTTCAGAATCTTAAGCAACTTAATAGATAGGGTGGCATGCCTTCATCACATTCTGCAACGGTCAGTATTGACTTGCTCTTGGTTTGCATGATGGCCTTGGCGGTTGTTCTATTGCAATTGCACTTAGTTTAGCCTAAATTGTATGATCCTTCTTTATTATATCTTTAAGGGTGAATGTCATAAAATACCTACGAAGTTTCAAAATTGTCTCGACTTTACCAACGAACTAAATTTCGTACTGTCTAGACCAACGAACTTGTTTATTATGTGACAATATAACCAATATGACCGGCTATTTATCCATGTCATTTATAATTTATTTATTTTTTTGCCAAATCTTATAATAACTGGTCCATACTTATCCACCTCATTAACCCGATCCATTATAACTCACCCCATTTGTACCCATTTTGATCTCGTTGAACAATATACAAAGTATACAACATTAAACCCTCAAACTTATATATAGCTCATAGACTTATACATATCTAATTTTTCTGCAGCTACAACCAAATGAAGAAAAACATATCAAAATTAGTAAACACAGGATAATACAAAGAAGCTTTAACATTATTCTCAGGCCAACATTTACAATCACACCCCCTCAACAATTACACATTTCCATTTCTTCTCAAATCATGCACAAATCTCAAATTAGTCTCACATTGCCAGTCACTTCACACCCACATCGCAAAAACAGGGTTCAGTTCAGATATATATACCATCACATCACTCACTAACATGTACATGAAACTTGGGTTTCTAGATTCTGCATGGTATTGCGTTTGAGCACTAGTCAAATTTATATATATATATAGTATTAATCCCGTGACAATTCTTTCCAAATTACTTCTCAAACAAGA